>JAKOGI010001328.1:0-5000 GCA_029747015.1 Carnegiea gigantea
GATATATTATATATATGTTATTTACATATGCATGTGAGGAATGTATTGTGTATACAGGATCATAGATATATGTACATATATGCATATATATATATATATATATCTATAGATATATATATATATATATATATGTATATATAGATATGTATGTATGTATGTTTGTGCGTCCATATGCATATGTATGTGTATGCATGCATATATATATATATATACACACACACACACAAAAACACGCGTAGACAAATATTTGTGTGTGTGTGCGCACGTCTGTATATATATATTTGTATATATATATTTATATATATATATATATATTTGTATATATATTAAAATGATTTCCAAGCTTTCCACGCATTTGATTTTATATATAAAATACTTTATAATTTTTCTCCTATTAAAAAACACAAGTTGGTGAATTATGCATGAAAGATTTTCCTTTCAAAAAAAATTTTATAAAATTTGTTACAATGTGCAAGATTTGACATTAATGAAATGTGGAATATTGGACTTGCAAGATGCTACAATATGCTAATTAAATCTGGGCTAGATTCAACGTAATGTGCAATCGAAACAAAATTGGGAACAAATGACGGCCACACAGTATATTCAATGAACTAAAATGTTGATCCGGAAATATTAGGGGTAGTAGCTACAAAAAAGAAAAGCACACTTAGCCGCGAATTTATGGCTCTCATTTTTATCATGAGTTCCTAAATTTTCATAACATTAAATTGACGCAACAGTTTTGCAGAAGATGACCAAACGTCGTTGATTTTCAAATCTTTGGGGAAGAGAATTCAATTTTGTAAGTTCATATATATATATATATATATATATATATATCTATATATATATATATATATATACAAATATTTATATATATGTATATATATATATATAAATTATATATATATAGTATATATATCTATATATATACTTATATACATATATATATAGGGGTGTGTGTATATATATATGTATACACATATATACATATAGAGATGCATATATACATATATATATATATATATATATATATATATATATATAGATATATATATAGATATATATATATATATATTTATATATATGTATATATGTATGTATGTGATGTAAGTCCCAAGGGAAGGAACAACCCAAGCTAACTTACAACAAGAACACAACCAAAACAAGTGGAAAACTCACGAACCAAAGGGGGCACGATCGTGCTTAAGGATACGGTGTGGCTGTGCCAAACTTCTGCCTTCACGCCTAAAGTTTGTGATTTCTCACGGTTTGAAGTGGTTTTGTGTTTGGGCCAAAAACTGAATCAAAGCAAGAAGTCTTGGCCTTGATTAAGCTTGAAAAAGAGTATGAGAAAGGGTAGGAAATGTGTGGAATGAAAAGAATGAGAAGTTCACTGATTAGAACACAAAAGAGAGCTTATGGTTTAAGGAATCCAAAAGCTAGCTTTATGAACTTTACGTGAATTCAATGTGTTTGGGATAGTTCTAAGCTTTGTGATTAGATAAGATACACCACCAATCACCTAGCTCAGGGCCCTTAACCTTTGATTAGGATACAGATACACCACCTAATCAATGATTAAGACTCACTTGAGCACCACCTTAATCGGCCTAATTAAGGATAAGCAAGTTAAGTGTTTAAGAGGAACTCAAGACACAAAGTCTTTTCTCAAAGTTTTAAACTCAAATCTGATTCATGAAGTGAGAAGTACATGGCCTTATATGGCCACTAAAGTCATGAAACAACCTTTCCCTCTAAGGGAGGAAAGGTATTAGTCTAGCTAAGCGCACTTATACACGGTTTAAACTAAAAAAAAGTAAAACCGGTACAATCAAGCTTAACACATAAGTTTACTTATCCTAAGACCTTTCTTAATATCTAAAGCATAATTGTGACTCATTTTCCTTCCTTGGAGGGAAAAGATACACGGCTGCCACCTAGCAAAAGGCTGCTGAATTCGAGCTTGACATGTGTGTTGGTGGTGGCCGAATACATGCTTGCAAAATGTTTTTTTCTTCATGCTTCCACGTGTCTCTCTCCTATGTGGCTGAGTGGCAGCTTACCAAGCAGCTCAATTTGACCAAGTAGGCAAGCTTACACCTTAAGCAAACCCCTTGAAGGAGGAAAACTACTGGGCTAAGTAACCGGGTGTCAACCAGCCGGTTTCTGCCTCAAATTGTCACGCATGCTTGACACATCAAATGCTGACTAATTGCTACGTTTCTTACATGGATGGAAACCTAAATATGTCTAGATTACCCTCCTTTTTCAATCATAGCAATTAGACATCATTTGCCCCTTGAACCAGCCTGATTCCCAAAACCGTGCAGATTGGACTCCAAAACAGCACAGGTTTACTAATTAGCTTAATTCACTAACCAATTGAACTCCGAATCTGGTAATTCCAATTGGAAATGAAAGCTAAGATCTTAAGCTTTTCAGGGATGCAAAAATTGGACACTTACACCTCATGGAAGATTAAGAAATGTAATCTCCAAAACTGGGTAAAATTTGGATGTAAACTGTCTTCAGGGCAGTTTGACTTAAACATAGCTTTTGGATGAGCAAATGAACTCCAATGAGGCTGAAACTTGTTTTATTAGAAACCTAACATCCTAGGGTTTATTAGAACACCAAAATTAAGGACTTAAGTCACCCCAAAATTAGGTGACCATTACCAGATTTCAAGGCTAAGTGCAATCTGACCCAGCAGCATGGTGTATTTTGTTGTCTAGGCTTGTTTTTTGATTTTTGGTTTTTGCCTAAACATTCTGGAAGTGAGGGATGACCACCAGACCTTCATCATTCTCCTCTTGTTGAGAAGAATTTGTCCTCAAATTCACTAAGGACGTACTGCCCAAAAGCAAACAAAGGTGAACTAGGCTGAAAAAGGATCAACTCTTCAAATAAGCTTGGTTTAAACTTTGCTTCCGTATTCCTTACATCAGCCATGTGAAACTTAAGTGGGTGTTGGAATGAATGGATGGGGGGTGGGTTTGGATTTTGCTTTGGGGGAGTAAATTGAGCAAGTTTAGGACCTGAGCATGAGAGATCCTGGATGGAGATGAATGGAATGGGTTTGATGGGGAATGATGGGGTAGGGTCTTGCTCTGTTTGAATGACTAACATACAAACATGAATATTCGTATGTTGTTCATGCTCTTCTTTATGAAAATTTGAAGACATCTTCTCCAAGAGTAGCATTTCGCCTTTCATCAGCAGTGATCTCAATTTCTTCAAGGTCTTCTTCTTGAGTTTTTTCCTCCTTTTCTTCCTTTCCAATTACCTCCCACTCAGTCAGAGTAATGCTTCTTCGATTGACACAATCGGCGGCTATGTGTCCAAATCCTTGGCACTTAAAACATCGGGAAGTGCCATGCTTGGGTTTAAGTTACAGGGGTAGCCTTTATAGTGGTGTTTGGTTCTTTTGTGGAGTAGGAAGTGGGGGGGCCATGGGTTTAGGGACAAGGTCTGGGCTCCCCTTGTTGAATGGTTGTTCTTGAGGAAGGAATATGGGAACTTCTTCGCGGTTATGAAACCGAGACCTTCTTTGTTGTTCCACTTTGTGAGCTAGGACACAAATCTCATCAAAAGTGGTGAAGGCTTGCAATTCAACCACGTTGGCTATCCTAGGATCAAGCCCTCCTAGGTAACGAACCATGGTTTGTTCTTCAGGCTCATGAATGTCATATTTAATCATGAGTTTCTCAAACTCACGTGTGTATTCTTCTACATTCATTTTGCCTTGAGTAAGATGGTGAAAGAGCATGTAGTTGTCTTGGACATAAGTGGATGGCAAGAACCGTGCCTTCATCTTAGATTTCAACTTGTCCCTAGTATTGATCTTGCTCTTTCTTTCTCTAGTTCTCTTAGCATTGAGGTTTGTCCACCATAAGGAGGCATATTTCCTCAGTCTAAGAGCAACCAATTTCACCTTCCGATCCTCTGGAATCTCCTTGTACTTGAAAATCCGCTCAACAGTTTGTAACCATTCAAGGAACTCATCTAGGTCAAGCTTACCCTCAAACTCAGGAATTTCAACTTTGAAATCGTTTGAGTTGGAAGTAGGCCATGCTCTTCTTCTCGTCCTTTCGAATGGCACATCATCTTCAGAGAAAGATAACGCATTGCTAGCTTCCTCTTCACTTCCATAATGCGTTCTTATTCGCTCACTTCCCTCTTGAAGCTTTTGTTTTTGTTTCATGTTATCTCCAAGCTGTTTTCTCAAGTACTCACTTCGAGCCTTAAGTTCTTGATTGGATATAGAGATTTCATGCATCTGTTTAGCCATTGCTTTAAGTTTCTCTTCCATGGTCATGCTAGAACTCATGTTGGAAGTTTGGATGAACAGGATTGTGTTTGAGTTTCGGATTCAGAAATAAGTTGGGAAAGGCGTGCGGTAGGTTCCAGGCAAGGATGAACTTGCTCTGATACCAAAATTGATGTAAGTTTCAAGGGAAGGAACAACCCAAGCCAACTTACATCAACAGCACAACCAAAACAAGTGGAAAACTCACGAACCAAAGGGGGCACGGTCGTGCTTAAGGACACAGTGTGGCCGTGCCAAACTTCTACCTTCACGCCTAAAGTTTGTGATTTCTCACGGCTTGAAGTGGTTTTGTGTTTGGGCTAAAAATTGAATCAAAGCAAGAAGTCTTGGCCTTGATTAAGCTTGAAAAAGAGTATGAGAAAGGGTAGGAAATGTGTGGAATGAAAAGAATGAGAAGTTCACTGATTAGAACCCAAAAGAGAGCTTATGGTTTAAGGAATCCAAAAGCTAGCTTTATGAACTTTAAGTGAATTCAATGTGTTTGGGATAGTTCTAAGCTTTGTGATTAGATAAGATACACCACCAATCACCTAGCTTAGGGCCCTTAACCTTTGATTAGGATACAAATATACCACCTAATCAGTGATTAAGACTCACCACTTTAATCGGCCTAATTAAGGATAAGCGAGTTAAGTGTTTAAGAGGAACTCAAGACACAAAGTCT
>JAKOGI010001328.1:10000-27500 GCA_029747015.1 Carnegiea gigantea
AATTGCTCATTATTATCTTGATGTGAACCCCTCACAATGATATGATCTATACATAGGTGTACACCTGCCAATCCGATCAAGAGTTGGCCTGAAGCCGCGCGGGTAGATGATGGGCTGACGCCCTGTAGATGATAATTGACGGGGTCACAAGTTAAATGGCAAATCACTGTATAAACTAATTCATTGATAAACTCATTAAGAGTTGTAACTTGATGAACATGTTCTGCTTTACGAAGATACAGGCAATGGACGTACCTTGAGGATTTAAAAATGTCATCTGACTTGATAAGACTCAGTTGTTTAATAAATGTCCTCTGACTTGATAAATATATTCTGACTTGATAACACTTATGCATAACGGTGAACGGTAACTAGGCCTCAACTCTGTTTCACAAATGTTATTGCAGGTATGTGTAGTCAGTAAATGATCTTTGCTCACATAATTGAGTAAGTAAAAGTATGTGTAATACAAATTGAGAAATTAAATGGTAAACATAACTTAGGTACTTTAGTATAACTTTAAAACTGAATTTATAAAAGTAATTAAATCCGATATAAAGTAAATGAAAGTGAGATAGTCCACAATGAGATCAATGAGATTACAAAGGGAAATGCCTTGATGGTGACAATTGAGAGACTGGTTGTGGCCTTTGATAAAATAGGTTGCTGATACGGGTTTAATGCTCGCTGAGGTACAACTTGGTTTAAGATAATAGCTAATACACAAGCTTGGCCCGATATCTATGTTGGATACATTCTGACTTGAGTAACTGATAAAGTTTGAGGCCAAGAGCGGTATATATCTTGGTTCAAATAGCATAAACTGCAATAACTCTCCCGCTTCTCATAATTCAATGATTAATTCATTAGATATAGAATTCCACCTGAAATGAATCATTGACCTCAATAAAAGCTATTAAGCTCACTAAACTTGGTATTTTCCTTTGTCAAATCCATAAATGATTCAGAGCTCATAAACAAACTCCCAATTTGTATATTTGTCTTCTTCTTTCTCATTAATCAAGCTAAAAACCCTATGAAAGGCCATGAATATTCATGTCCACCTTAAATGACCTTGCTTGGCCCAAAATACATAAAATGAGTGCATGATCAATCTCCCTCAATCATTATTATTGCTCTTTACACATTTACTCAAAATGCTTCCAAAAATCACCAAATTCCAAATACTTAACCAAAATTCGTAAAATCTTATAAGAAATTCAAAAATAATATGAACAATCTACAGGACAATTTTAAGAGTTTTCTTGCAAGTATACATTACACAGAAATTACAATAACTGCCCAATTGCACCAAAGCTGGTTCGTGCACTTCAAAAATTCATACCTTTCACCCTAGACCTCGAATAGAGACCTCAAACCCCAATATGCAAAGATTATAAGTCTTTTAAAACTTTTATTAAAAATACGAAACATGATTCCCGCAATAGGTTTCCCAAAATGCGCCTTAAACACAAGTGTGTCAGTTTTTGATCCATCCTGCATAGTTTTGGTAAAATGACCATAACTTTTCCCACAGACCTTCGATTGAGGCGATTCAAGAGAAATTTTAAAGCTAACATTCTGAGCTATCTACCCACCAAAAATCATAATTTTAAGATGAGCTGATCATTACCAGTTTTATCTTAAACACTGTCCTATTTTTCTGAGAATTCTAGGTCTTCGTGTTTTGGCTTTTCCCTCTCTTTTCACATACATCCTCAACTTAAATCATCCCTTGAAAACATGTAAGCAACCTTTGGTCTATCCCAGCATCATCCAAAATCACCACACTCAATTTCACTTCACTATCATCTCCAATAAAGGTCATTTTCTAGTTATATATACACATACATCAAGTTTAATGCTTGTTTGACCCAAACTATACATTTCTAGATAAAATCCTAACTTATGGCCAACTTGATCTTACTCCCATCATTTCAAAACACCAAAACATCATAATAAACTTCAATAGATTAAAAGATAATCAAAAACAAGAATCAAAATCAAAATACAATCCACATGAACAAAAACAAAGCTAGGGTTTACTTACTTGGATTGAAGAAAGGATGTAGATGGTGTCTAGGGTGGCTAAAGGGCTGTTTTTATGGTGGTTTGGTGGCCAAAACAGCAGCAAAATCTTCAGGTATCAGCCGTGTAGAGAGAGAAAGGAGAGAAAGAAGAGAGAGAGAAGTCTTGTGTTTTTACTAGCATGAATGCTTGGTATAAAAATACTTGGTGAATATATACATACCAAAAATACTTGGCTGAGAATTCCCCTTAAAAAGCCACTTTTATTAAGTCTAAATTAGCTAAATTGAAGGTAATTAGATAAACAAATGGGGTAAAGTCTTGGTGGGCTGAAATTGGCCTGAACGGGCTCAGCTTCGCAAAATAGCTTAAACCAAGTGCGTTTGACATTTTTTTTTTTTGGGGGCAAAGCTCAAGATTAAATGTTCGTGGTGTCATGAAAAATAATTGAATCCTTTAATTCAGGAATCATAAATAATGATAGTAAGAATAATTTCTTAAACCATAATTCTCAAGGCCTACTATCGATTCACGCGATATTTACTTAATCGACGCAACTTGAATTTACAATCAATGAAATTTGAATTGCAAAATGGGACCCAAATAAAATATCCCCCAACTGAAGTGATTAAATACGATAAATAAAAGGGGAAAATTTAGATGGCATAAGATAATTCAATAAATATATAAATTGAGTACAATTGAATTAATAAACATGATTTGATTAAACAAATAACCATGAGTGTTTTGGTCAATAAACATGATAAAGTAAATGAATAAATATGATTAATGAAATAAATAAAGATGATTTAACTAAATAAATATGGGTTAGGGTTGGGTTATTACAGCATTCCCCCCTTAAAGAGTTTCGTCCTCAAAACTTATGACACTTGACAACTGTATGCAATGCTGCTTTAAAAACACATGGTCTATTGGTTTCCATTTCTTCTCTCAGAAGAGGTATAATTTGCCCCATGCGCTCCGACTAAGGGTGTCTACGTATTGTATAACTGCTTAATCCCATGTTTCAGTAGTCAATCCAAATACCTCTCACACAATATCCTCAATGAACTCAATTACTTTGATTCAAAATTGATATTCTCTTCAAAAGAAAAGAACCTTGTTACTGCCAGGGATGTATTATACTCTACTGGCTCATAAAGCCCAAAGTAACGAGGGCTCAATTATCGCTGATCTCCAATCTCCTGACACCGTTGGCTAGATAAGCCCTTCGGAATACTTTCCATCTCATCCGAGACTGTGCTTGTTTCTTTGTTTTGCCAGCACAGCGGTTTTATCGACCTTGTATCACCTCAATATGTACTTGAATTCTCACTCTTAATGCTTGCTTGGGCTAGCTCTGACCTTATACTCAATGTTTCTTCTGGTTCACTCCAACATAATTAGACAGTGCTTAAGATTATGCCCTTATCAAAATGTCACCATCTGATATTCCTAATGTATTACCTGATCTTCCCTCATCAGACTAGTCTAAGATCTGCTCTGAGTCCGAATTAAACACCAGAATAAACATGATCAGAGATAAAAATGATGGAATTGGTAGTTAAGTGAGTCACTAGGAACAAAAGAAATAAACAATGAGACTAGAAAAGATTTATAAAGGAGAGATTAACATGGGGTGGTTACAACAACAACAACCCAAATTAACATAACACCATAAGAATTGTGGTTTATAATTATGGATCATGAAGGACCCAATAAATAATTGATCGAGGAGAAAGATGGCCCGACTATACTCGAGTTAACTGATGAATTGGAAACAAGATGACGAGCAACTGAGCTTCAACTACGTGACTTTATAGCCACAAGCAATAAGGTAAGTGCAATAAATAGGTGGGATAAGTAATGCGTAATGGATAGATAAATGGATTGGATAAGCAAAGTGCCAATAGATAGATAAATAGATTGGATAAGCTACAATAGGAACATGCCTTTATTCATGCGAAGCCCATTCGAGTACAACAGTAAGATTAAATAGAGAAGGCGAAAGTGTATTTATCAGAATGTAAGGTATATGTATAGGAGTTGAAGTTCTGAATAAAGAGAGTAAAGGGGAATATGGCATTCGCAATCACCTACCCCAATGAGAGTTGAATGACATTATGAATTCAGAACAAGTTATACAAGCTTATCATCATGAATACGTGAGATGTAAGATAGATGTGTGAATCAGCTCTCAGCAGAATGAACTACAACTCATGGTCATGAAATAAAGATGGTGAAGGTCAAGAGCATAGGAGTGTTGACAACCATATAAAGTCGAACAAAAATACATTGCACATTTAACAATGGGTTTGCAAAGACATGGAAAATATTAGGTTGAAATGCAAGAGAGATTAAACAATATTGAATCGTGTCAAGTTTTGAGGATGAGACAAGCAAACAATTACAAGAATGACGTTAAAAGGGCATTCCCGCAAGAGATAAACTGTGGTTGCATGGTTTAGGTGTGATATTCAGACTTCAAATCATTCCTAGAAAAGAAATCTATTGTTGGCAGTTAATCCCATAAATCATTTCTTCAAGGTATAGGGCACTTATTTTTGATAGGGATCTTGTCGAATTCTCTGCACGCAGTACACAACCACAAGGTGCTGCCTTTCTTCTTCACACAAACAAAACTAGGTTTCCCATGGTGATACACTTAGCCAAATAACTCCCTTCTATAACAATTCATCTTACTAAATCTTTAATCCTTTGAACTCTACTGGGGATCATACGATAGGGCTCTGAAAATGGATTGAGCACCTAGAACTAGGTTTATCTGCAAAACAATGTTTCTTGGGATAAAATAGTCCTGAAAATCCTCAGATGAAACATCTCTAAATTCACAAACTGTAATTATGGGTATGTATATACCGAGTGTGGCTGGTATATCACCAATATTCATTGCATTTCTAACACAATGCTCACTTGCTTGTACACTATAATTAGGGTGGTAATAGGGTTTTTCCTTCCCTCAGTCCATAGGAACACACGTCTAGTCTTTCCTCATTCTTTAACCTAACCTTAAGATCTTTACAAGACATCTTCTTTAAGCACAAAGTTAGTTCATCCCAATAATGATAACAAGGTCTGCCAATCAAACTGGATTGAATGCCCAATGAATATAGTTCCAGCAATACTAGTAGAGGCATATTTATAAAGAATAACACATTCAACTACCTACTGGTCTTAATCAATTGAAAAGACAGGGAGACGATCTAAAGTGTAAAGAGATGTAACCACAGCATAAACTCTTACAAAGATATTTCTTTATTGGTCACGAAGGACGAGCATGTAAGCAGAATGAATGAAAGGACAAAGATTTGTAATGAAAGAGAGGCACATAAATGTCCTACATACATAAGACATGTAGTTTATTCATGATGGTCATGATAGTAAAGTAATTGAATGATGGCATGAAGTTGAGAGGAAGTATTAAGTAATGAAGATGAAGACATATAACAGATTATCGACGCGACTTTTGAAAAGTCATACGGCATCCGTATGTGAGTAAAATAATGAAGATAAAGTTTCAAAGTACCAGAAGGGAAATTTTATTCATCTGATGTTTGAAAAGACAATACGTCAAGATGAAGGAGTCGGTCTTATGACTGAATATGATGACATCCATCAATAACACATTTTGCAGTAAATCCAAGTCTTGGGTAGGCATAAACTTCAAAACTGCTGGCAGATGAAAATAGCATAAATGGTTGTTCATTATTAATAAGATAGGTTGCACTCGCAAGGATAGGACTGTCAAAATAACTTGAACAGCAAGACGCAGTCATAGCCATAGAATAGTATGCTAACATGATGTTATAGTGCCATAGAAGCACGAACAGTATGGATCCATTTAATTATCGAAAGGGCACTCAATGACTGGGTCCAAAGCAACCAAAGACCTTTCAAGCTATAAATGAATAGTGCCCAAATAGAAGTAAGGAGTTAATGTAGGTGTCAGTAAAAGTATGAACACATTAATTTATAATGGCTGAACTATAAGTAGAATGGGTCAGATATGCGTAGGAAGAACTGGAAATCACACAGTACCGCATATCGGGGGTCATCATAGGCTTCATTATGAAAGTAGAGAATTTACATAATTATGATTGTCAAGGTTTGAATCGCCTATAAGAAAGGTTGCTCAGATGTATTTAAAAGACTTTCCATCGGCCACATATGAGATTTTTCATAAACACTCCACTATAAATCAAAAGAGTGTTAGTGACAAAGAAATGATGCCTCTGAATAATTCAAGGTAATTAGGGCAGAAACAAGTCGATGATAGGAAGTAATGAGAGCATTGATGAGGTAAGGTCCTAATGTTAAGATTGGCAGCTTAATCTCACTTGTACCACCTACATAAGGCCAAGTAGCACACCATAAGCGATTAATTTTTATCACCAGACATAAGCACTCATGGTAATGTTCATCTCATACTAGTTCACTCAACGATATTGCCTCGCAAGGCATTTCCTCATTTAGAGATTTACATCTAACTTGACATTGTATTAATCCCTTTAGAAGTTGCAAATGGCATCCCCACATTGGGTTTCAACCATATATTAACACACCTTAATAGGACTCTCAAATCCTGGGACAAAACGGACAGAGTTCTACCTAAAAACTTACTAAAACCCAGGCTTAATGCCTTACAATAGATACTTGAAATGGAGAAAAGCATTTCAATAGCTCAACGGCCACACGTTGGAGTTCATAACTCAACGGGTCACACACCCGGAGTGCACGATTGCAAAAATTTAAATAATAAGAGAAATAAAACATACAATACAACTTCCAAAGAAATGAGAGCATGCCTCACTAACAGGTGACCTAAATCGTTTCACACTCCCCTTATGCTAACGCTCGGATCTCAGGATATTACCAAATGATTAAGTCATCCAAATGGGAATGGTTCCTCCAGATATGCCCATACATATGAACTTATAGTCAATAGCTCATTCAATTGGTCCAACATAACTCATACACACGTTGATAGCTAACTCATACACACTTGATAGCTTATAGTAGCCTTTAAAACCTTAGCTCTGATACCAAATCGGTAAAGTCCCCAAAATGTTAATGACATGATTACTAAAACTGCAGCGGAAGACTCAACAAACGAAGGTGCTAGCGCCATCCTGATAAGGACAAGGCTCACTAAACCATTTGACCTTACAGCTCACGATCACAGTCATAAACTCTATTAACCGGATATAGTTTAAGACCAAAATCCATAGTAGTTCACTTCATCACCATTGAGTTAATCATACCATGTACTAACTCGCACTCCACACTACACACGTGTATATTGAATATCGACTTTGGGGTTGATCCCAACACTTGCGCTATGCTGAGTCCACTGTGAGCATTTGATGACTTCCCAAATTGTCTTGCTAAAAGGAGAAACATGTGATGCTTCATCATCTAAAATGGAAAACATGAAAATAATTCGAAAACATGAGCAAAAACTCAGTACATGCATTCTTGTATTGTAAAATAAGCATAGAAACACTGTTGATGGGTATTCACTTTTGCAAGTCATTTAGTTCATAATAATAATGAAAATAAAAGTAATATGAAACTGAATTGCTCATTATTATCTGGATGTGAACCCCTCACAATGATAAGATCTATACATAGGTATACACCTACGAATCCGATCAAGAGTTGGCCTAAAGCCGCACGGGTAGATGATGGGATGACGCCCTATAGATGATAACTGACGGGGTCACAAGTTAAATGGCAAATCACTGTATAAACTAATTCATTGATAAACTCATTAAGAGTTGTAACTTGATAAATATGTTCTGCTTTCTGAAGATACAGGCAATAGACGTACCTTGAGTCTTTAAAAATGTCATCTGACTTGATAGGAGTCGGTTGTTTACTAAATGTCATCTGACTTGATAAATATATTCTAACTTGATAACACTTATGCAAAACGGTGAATGATAACTAGGCCTCAACTCTGTTTCGCAAATGTTATTGCAGGTATGTGTAGTCAGTAAATGATCCTTGCTCACATAATTGAGTAAGTAAAAGTATGTGTAATAGAAATTGAGAAATTAAATAGTATACATAACTTGGGTATTTTAGTATAACTTCAAAACTGAATTCATAAAAGTAATTAAATCCAATATAAGGTAAATAAAAGTGAGATAGTCCACAATGAGATCAATGAGATTACAAAGGAAAAGGCCTTGATGGTGATAATTGAGAGAGTGGTTGTGGCCTTTGATAAAATAGGTTGCTGATACGAGTTTAAGGCTCACTGAGGTATAGCTTGGTTCAAGATAATAGCTAATACACAAGCTTGGCTTGATATGTATGTTGGATACATTCTGACTCAAGTAAGTGATAAAGGATTGAGGCCAAGAGAGATATATATCTTGGTTCAAATAGCATAAACTGCAATAACTCTCCCACTTCTCATAATTCAATCATAAATTCATTAGATATAGAATTCCACCTGAAATGAATCATTGACCTTAATAAAAGCTATTAAGCTCACCAAACTTGGTATTTTCCTTTGTAAAATCCATAAATGATTCAGAGCTCATAAACAAACTCCCAATTTGTATATTTGTCTTCTTCTTTCTCATTAATTAAGCTAAAAACTCCATGAAAGGCCATGAATATTCATGTCCCCCTTAAATGACCTTGTTTGGCCCAAAATACATAAAATGAGTGCATGATCAATCTCCCTCAATCATTATTATTGCTCTTTACACATTTATTCAAAATGCTTCCAAGAATCATCAAATTCCAAATACTTAACCAAGATTTACAAAATCTTATAGGAAATTCAAAATTAATATGAACAATGTACAAGAGCATTTTCAGAGTTTTCCTCGAAGTATACGTTACATAGAAATTATAACAACTGCCTAATTGCACCAAAGCAGGTCCGTGCACTTCAAAAATTCATACTTTTCACCCTAGACCTCAAATGGAGACCTAAAACCCCAATATGTAAAGATTAAGAAGTCTTCTAAAACTTTCATTAAGGACACAAAATATGATTCTCACAATAGGTTTTTGAAAATGAGGCTTAAACACAAGTGTGTTAGTTTTTGATCCATCCTGCACAGTCTCGGTAAAACGATCATAACTTTTCCCACAGACCTTGGATTGAGGCAATTCAAGGGACATTTTAAAGCTAACATTCTTAGATATCTACCCACCAAAAATCATAATTTTTAGATGAGCGGATGATTACCAGTTTCATCTTGAACACTATCCTGTTTTTCTGAAAATTCCAGGTCTTCCTGTTTTGGCTTTTCCCTCTCTTTTCACATACATCCTCAACTTAAATCATCCCTTGAAAACATGTAAGCAACCTTTGGTCTATCCCAACATCATCTAAAATCACCACACTCAATTTCACTTCACCATCATCTCCAATAAAGGTCATTTTCTAGTCATATATACACATACATCAAGTTTAATGCTAGTTTAACCCAAACTATACATTTCTAGACAAAACCCTAACTCATGGCCAACTTGATCTTACTCCCATCATTTCAAAACACCATAAATATCATAATAAACTTCAATAGATTAAAATATAATCAAAAACAAGAATGAAAATCACAATACAATCCACAAAGCTAGGGTTTACTTGCTTGGATTGAAGAAAGGATGCATATGGTGGCTAGGGTGGATAACGGGCTGTTTTTATGGTGGTTTGGTGGCCAAAACAGCAACAAAATCTTCAGGTATCAGCCGTGTAGAGAGAGGAGAAGTCTTATGTTTTTACTAGCATGAATGCTTGGTATGAAAATACTTGGTGAATATACACATACCAAAAAAACTCCGCTGAGAATTCCCCTTAAAAAGCCACTTTTATTAAGTCTAAATTAGGCTAAATTGAAGGTAATTAGATAAACAAATGGGGTAAAGTTGTGGTGGGCCGAAATTTGCCTTAAACGGGCTCGGCTTCTCAAAATAGCTTAAACCAAGTGCGTTTGACATTTTTTTTTTTTTTTCGGGCGAAGCTCAAGATTAAATGTTCATGGTGTCATGAAAAATAATTGAATCCTTTAATTCATAAATCATAAATAATGATAGTAAGAGTAATTTCTTAAACCATAATTCTCAAGGCCTACTATCGATTCATGCGATATTTACTTAATCAATGCAACTTGAATTTACAATCAATGAAATTTGAATTGCAAAATGGGACTCAAATGAAATATCCCCCAACCGAAGTGATTAAATACAATAAATGAAAGGGGGAAATTTAAATGGCATAAGGTAATTCAATGAATATATAAATTGAGTATAATTGAATTAATAAACATGATTTGGTTAAACAAATAACCATGAGTGTTTTGGTCAATAAACATGATAAAGTAAATGAATAAATATGATTAATGAAATAAATAAAAATAATTTAATTAAATAAATATGGGTTAGGGTAGAGTTATTAAAATCGAACTCTATTCGAGTCACTCACTCGTGCTAATATTGGCCCTTCTAAGGCATATTGTATTATTAAGGAGCAAATAGGTGGTTTTCAAAATGTTGGATGCAGTGAGCAAGATTTGAAAAATTTTTGAAGAGACTTGAAAGCATTCATTAAGGATTCTGATGCACAAATATTTATTGAGAATTTTAAGAGAAAGAAATAGGTGCATCCATCTTTTTATTTTGCATATGAGTTAGAAACTGATGGTACACTGAAACATGTGTTTTGGGCTGATGGTGTTGCTAGATTGAATTATGCGCTATATGATGATGTTGTCTCCTTTGATACAACATATGACACTAACCGATACAAAATGATCTTTGCCCCGTTCACTGGGTTAGATAATCATAGGTTGTGTGTGATATTTGGAGCGGCATTTCTAGAAGATGAAAAAGCGGAATCATTTATATGGTTGTTTGATAAATTTTTAGATGCAATGGGGGGTCACATGCCTGTTTGTCTCATTACTAATCAAGATCCTGCCATGAAAGTAGCAATTGCATTGAAGTTTCATTCAACTACTCATAGGTTTTGCATTTGGCACATTATGAGAAAACTTTTAGAGAAAGTTGATTGCTATTTGAATAGTAACTTTGAGTTTGTCACTCGTTTTAAATCATGTGTGTATAACTTAAAGACTTCAATTGAGTTTAAACAAGCTTGGCAATCCATGATCCAAGAATTTGGGTTGGACAAGAATGAATGGTTGTCAAAATTATTTGATATTCAAGATACATAGATACCTGCCTATTTTAGAGATTTATTTTTAGGAGCAGTGTTGAGGACTACTTCAAGATCTGAAAATGAAAATCATTTCTTTAGCAATTTCACAAACTCTCATTTGAGTTTGGTTGAATTTTGGATGCAATTTGAGAGTGCTGCAGAGTTACAAAGGCATAGTCAATTGCAATTGGACAATGAAACTTCTTCTTCCAAGCCTGAGTTAAAGACAACTATAGATTTAGAAAGACATGTAAGTGAATGGATTGCTTGCATGGATTGTGAAATTGACGATAAGCAAGTGATAGATGAGGGTCATGTGATAACTATTGTGGATAATGGCCATAGTAGAGGAGTGAAAAAATAAGTGATATGTAATCCCTCTAGTCATGTGGCATATTGCTCATGCAAGATGTTTGAATGTGAAGGAATTCCATGTCACCATATATTGTGTGTTTTGAAGGGAAAGGGTTTGTGTGAATTGCCAAGCTATTACATTTTGAATAGATGGGCCAAAATGGCGGCAAGTAACCCAATATTTGATGTGAATGGCGTTCTTTTAGAAAGGTGTTCTCAAATGGAGCATGGGGATAGGTTGATTTCAAGTAATTGGTTAGGTTTTTTAGATTGTATGCAACTTATGAGAAGAGAACCCAAAAAACTTAGTCTTGTTGCGAAAAGAATTCAAAATGTTCTAAAAGAATTGAAGGAGCTAGATGGTGGTATAAGTGAAATCAAAATAAGTAAATTGGAATCATTTATTGGATTAAGTGCTCCTGAGCAAATCAATATTCTCCCACCTAAATATTGTCATACCAAAGGAAGCGGTAAGCATATTAAAGGAGGGAAAGAGATTACCATGGAGCAACAACAAAAAAGAATGAGACTTTGCAAAGCTTGTAGACAAGAAGGCTATCATGATAGTCGTAGTTGTCCTTCAAAACTCTCTTCCTAATTTAAGGTACAAATAATCGCTTCTTTTCTATTTGTTGTAAATCTTGTTTACATATGTTCTAATTAGAGTTATTATTTGTTTTAGGACAAACAAGATAACTACTATGGTTGTGGATATGAGGACTATCTTAAGTTATAGAGGATATTGGCTTCGGACAATGATTTGTGATTGTTCCAACTATGATAACTAGAGTTGTATTTGACTACTATATCTATGTTTTATATATCTTACTAAGTTCCTTTGTATTTGACTATGGTTTGATTATCAAAAGTTATGGAATATGTTTAAATTATTTGGTGTGATTAGCGCTCAATGTAAAGTTTTGTAGTTAATGGTGTGCTTTATTAGTGCTTAAAATGAGTTTTTACTTCATTCCAAAATTGTCTTCAAAAATATTGGATTTTGGTGTCTATGATTACACACTACAAATAACATATAAGAACCTATATAGGACTCGAACCCATATCTCCCATGCCATTGCATTGTGCTCTTACCATTTGAGCTAATAGGTTATCGATTGAGCAAGTCCTATTGAAATATTCTTGGAATTCAAGTGTCGAGTGTTGATTCAATAAGCATACATTGCATGCAATTAAAACATAATGTAAGCATGAATAGTAGCAAAGTGTGGCAAAGTGTGGCAAAGCATTCCCAACAAATATAAGCAATAGATTTCATTACCATTTTTTAGAAACCAAATAGCAACGTCAAACGGGGCCAAAAAGCCTTGTAAGGTAGCACCCACCCGCTAGGTGCTACCCTTCTAAAGCTCACCACATTGGTTACTTGAATACTCCTATTTTAGGCAAGTAGGCGAAGCACCAAATTGTGAACACTGAACATACCCAAACCTTATGAAAGGGGGGGTTCTTGGGCATCGTCCTCCATAGACAACACAAGCTTAAAGAACGCCTAAATAAAAGCACTCTCAACAGTCAACTCACATAGTAAGTAAAATCCCCTTCTAAAAGGAGACACATCACTGCATTTTTTACTCACCAAGCAAGTACCCATACCCAGCACAATAAAAGGAGAACCCATAAAGCTTGCAACATCTAAATTGAGCAGTAAAATCTAATGCAGAAGTAATTAAATTACCCTTAGCAACCCTTATTTTTGGGTCCACTTTAGCTACCATTCAGCTTCAATCCTGCCTTTAACAAGCGTGTGATTCGACCTCTAGAACAACAAAGTAAGAAATTTTCAAGAGATATGCCCATAACAGAGAGACTACAAACTGATTCAACCTTTGGAATGACAAAGCAAGAAATTTTGAATGGCATTTTTAAGGTTAACCCACTTTATTATACTACTTAAGATGTACATGTTAGGTCCAGATTTTCAAGGTTATAACTCACAAATATTTTGAAATCATGATCTAGTCATTTATGGCTAGTTTCTATTACTTAATCAACCCAATATTTTCAAATCATGATTTTCAAGCACATGTCATAATGTTTGCACAAAACAGAAGCCGAGGGGGTTCCAGTCCAAGCCTAATTTCAGCAATCCCATTTTTCAAAGCCATGAATTTTTTCCCAGATCGAGATTGGGGGTTCGACACTCACCGAAGTCGAAGACTGGAGCACCGCCGGTGAGAACACGATTTCATGGTGCCAGCGCAAACTGCAACCAGAATCCGGCTAGAATCAGCGCAAACCCAGTGGTGATGTGAGGGGGAGGCGTCTTGAGCGTGAGTTTGAGAGAGAAGGTGTGAGCAGAATTGAGCGAAGGCATACGTTGTTGCCGTCGGCAACCGAAATCCGGCAGGCTGGCATGCCGTCATCGTGCCCATTTAAAGAGGAGTTAGAGAGAGGGTGTGATGGGAAGAGGGAGAAGAGGAATGTGTTTTCTGGGAAATGAAGGGCCAATTTGCAGCCCCCCCCCCAATCGAGGTTTATTTTTCGAAATTAAAAACGATGGCAATTAATTTGAACTGCTAGATTCAAAATGAAGGGTTGTGATGAAAAGTTCTCACCAAAGTGAAAGTTCTCCCCTAAGGAAGGGATCTTACTTAAACCTCTGCCTATATATATATATATATATATATATATATATATATATATATATATATATATATATATATTATATATATATATATATATATATATATATATATATATATATATATATATATATATATATATATATATATATATATATATATATATATATATATATATATATATATATATATATATATATATATATATATATATATATATATATATATATATATATATATATATATATATATATATATATATATATATATATATATATATATAATATATATAATATATATATATATATATATATATATATATATATATATATATATATATATATATATATATATATATATATATATATATATATATATATATATATGGACACACACACAGAGGCAAAACCAAAACCTTCCAAAGTTAGCATATACCACACGTCAAATTTTTGTAGGTTTGGATTTTTTCTTTCATAATTTCACACCTAACTCCAAACCAAATAAATTATTATTTTTGTTAAAATAATACGTAATAAAAGATATTTACCTTGATAAATACGAAATATTGTAGATACACTATGATGATTGTTATAGATCCTATATATTATAAATGCATAATTTTTAATTATTTATTGAAAGATTTCTAATTCTATTATTATTGTTGTTGTTGTTGTTGTTGTCATTATTACTACTATTACTACCACTGCTGCTGCTGTAGCTACTACGACTACTACTATTACTACTTCTGATGCTACTACTACTAGTGGTATAAAATCCATGAAATTTTAAAATAAATAATTGATCCCATTATTAATAAATAATTCATAAATTATGAGAAACTATTGTAACCAATTAACTTTGAAAGAAATAGTCGAATATTCACAATTAGTTCAAGACAATATAATTAATTTTTTTCATTAACAAGTAATTCTAGAAATCGTGTTGCACTTTTTTAAAGAGACACAAATAATTTTTCTACAAATTACAGGAATATGCGGATATAATTTACTAAACTTATTGCATTTATTTATTACATTTAAAAATCTCAAATTTATTATGGGCATCGCATGGGTATAGGTAAAGAAAACAAATCCAGCCTTATTATGAGAAGATGACAGAGGATAATTCAATATATCTTAATAATGCATTCTGCCAAAACAACAACAACTTTCAATATGGGTCCCGCTTTTACGTATCTGAGGAGATCCAACTGTAGGCGATCCTGCTTCTATAATGGATTATGCCAAAGGTCATGCATTATCTTTACCCAAAGTTGTGACATATTTTAATGCTTTTTTGGTGGTGAAATAATCTTCCCTTTTGCACAAATCTCATTCTTGTTAGTATGTGAAAGTTTTTAGACCTGCAAAAGTGCGTTATAATTTTGTGTTGCTTTTATTATGAAATTACAAATTCTAACAATGTATAAGGAATCATGAATCAAATTCATTAATATATTATATGTATGTATATAATCAACTGCGTTAATCACAATCTATTTTAATACATAGAAAATCTTGTAATTTTTGCCATCTAATAACTATAATTTAATTGAGAAGTGTTTTTTAAAAACATTAAAATATTATCTGCATCACATGAAATATTATATGACTGATTATTTTGTATATACGTTCACTAGAGACAAAAACTTAAAACCTATCCTGTGCATCGCATGGAGGAAAGCATACCAGTTGTTATTAAAATAGTAGTCAACATACTGTATTTTAAGAGTATTTATTCTATACATACCATCACCAGGTCAAATATACATGGACTTCATGATTTAATGGGTTTTTAGCTTACTTCTCACAAATAATAACGTTGTTTCCCTCATTTTGTCTAGCATCACTATTTACACGTGATAAATGCACTCTAATCTCATCATATACCTTAATTGTAGGCGCATTTGTTTTGCTTACACAAATGTCAACTTATACACACTTCGACTCATTAATTTGGTAACATGGTTACTCATTCATTGCATATAAATAGTGTCATATTTTCTTTAGTAGTGTAGCCACTGTGGTTTCAGTGGTGTCACCCGACACCCCTCTAAAAAAAAAAATATATATGTTTAAAATTAAAAATTAGAAGTTTAGTATGTGTAGAAAATAAGGTAAAGATGGACATGAAGTCATACTTGGCTTAGAGATCTAGGTGCTCTTTTATTGTGTTTATTGTGTTTGATGTTATGAGTTTGAATCCTCCAACCTTCATTTTTGAAGTTTTATTTTTTTCATTTTTTTTCCTTACGCCTTGTGAATAGTTAGATAGCCCTCCCTTCATATTCTCTGCTTCATGTTCTATCATGTTCGCACTGTGCCACTTGCTACACGAAACCCTAACCCCCCACCCATACACTCAACCACCAAAGCACCACCCACCGACGAACGGTGACCGGCCCCATGCCAAGTCGCCTCCTTACGGCCAGCGCACGGCCCACTAGCCTCACCTCTCTCTCCAAATTTATGAGTTTTCCTTTTAATAATACTAGTTTAAATGTTGTAATTGACTTGAATTTGTTACTTAATTCTTCAATTTGTAGATTAATAAGTTTGTATTGTTTGATTAGTGAGTTTGTTTGTCAATTTCAATTCCAAATTTGTTTAATTTATAGGTTTAATTTCAATTCAAGGTTAATTCTTATTTTGTAGATTAGTTTGTTTTATTGTTTAATTAGTGAGTTTATTCGCCAATTTCAATTCCAATTTTTTTTAATTTATAGGTTTCATTTTAATTATATGTTAATTCTCAATTTATAGATTAGTTTGTTTTTATAGCTTAATTTATGAGTTAATTTGCCAATTTCAATTCCAAATTTTTTAACGTATATGTTTAATTTCAATTCCAGGTCAAAATGCATAGATATTTCAAAAAGATAGTTAAGGAATTCTCGTCATTACCTTTAGTTTATGATTATTGTTGAATTTTATATTGTATACTATTAATTCCGACACCCCTCTCTAAATTTCTTGGCTTCCCCATTGATTTCCTTAACGTTCTCTAACATCAAATGCCCCTGATTGGGAAGCCAATAGGGTAAGTATTGAAAAGGGAACTATAGATATAATAGAGGTTTTGTTAAGTTTACTTTGATAGATACAAGCTCAAACGGGCTAGCGGTGTTCATAGCAATCCTTTAACATAAACCATCATTTTGTTGATCCAATAAACATTTGAGAGTTTTTTTTTTTTTTGGCTAAGGATATCCTAATTTTAGGTGTTTTATTTATTGTTTATATTTGGAATAAATCATGATTGCAGAATAAATCATTGATGTATAAAAGCCATGAAATCAAATATATAGTCA
>JAKOGI010001328.1:32500-175000 GCA_029747015.1 Carnegiea gigantea
TTCTATTCCAATTTCAGATTCATCAACTATTAATCCCCAATCGATTCTCCAAAAAAACTAATCTAGCATGATCATATGTTACAATGGCTCAATCTAGTGATGGGAAGAAGTTTACTTATTTGCAATTTTTTTGAAAAAGTAATTAAAGGGGGTGGTATTAATAGGATAAGAGTGCATCTAGCTGGACAAAGTGGAGATGGAGCTTGATGTAAAAAGGTGCCTAATGATGTTGCTTTTAAATGAATGAAAGTTTGAAAGAAATTGCTCAACAAAAATTAGAGCGACGAATGAATAGCGAAGAAGGAAACCCCTTTAGATCTTCTAGTCTTGAGCAAGAATTTCAAAGGCATAATAAGGGAATTTCAATTAGTGAGGGTGGTAGTAGCAATCCTAATGCCAAAAGTCATTAGAGAAGAGGAAAGCAAATTCAAGAATCACTTCCTAGTTTCCTTAAGGGGCTGTAGCTGGTGCCCAACCTTCAATCAAGGCAAAATTGTAAAGTCTGGAAAAGTGAAGGCAAGTTGATTTGTTTATGGCTCGATTCTTTTATGATTGTTGCATTCCATTTAGTTGTGCCCATTCTATTTACTATCAAGAAATGATTAATGTTGTAGCCTCAATTGGTTTTGGTTATAAGGGCCTTAGTTATGATGTTTTGAGAGTCAACCTTCTAGCAGAAGTGAAAAATGAAGTGAAGTTGTTTATTGACTCTTATAGAAGTGTTTGGAGTGATACTAGATGCCTTATCATGGGTGACAGATGGACTAATGGTAGGCACAAAGGTTTGATTAATTTTCTGGTTTATTGCCCTAAAGGAATTGCCTTTATTAAATCTGTTGATGCCTTTGCTATTGTGACTGATGCTCAACTCCTTTGCAATCTGTTTTCTGAAACTGTTGATATAGTTGATGCTTCAAATGTTGTAACATCTTATTACTGGCAATGGGAGCAATTTTAAAACTATTGGGAGGTTGTTAAATGAGAAATATAAAAATATTTGTCGGTCTCCATGTGCCGCTCATTGCTTGAATTTGATCTTAAAAGATCCTTCTAAAATGCCTCATGTTGATCTTGCTCAATGTGGATCTCCAGTGACTAAGTTTTTATATAATCATAAATGACCATTGGGTTGGTTAAGGAAAAGACCTGGATGGATAGCGATATTACGTCATGGGGGTACAAGGGTTGCCACTACATTCATTGCTCTGAAAAGTCATTATGACCATAAGCTTAATTTGTAAGCTATGGTTACTAGTTCTGAATTTCATGCGTGGAGACCTCCTAGATCAACAAGAGGCAAAGCAACAAAAGAGATCATTCTAGATTCTAAGTTTTGGAATGATTGTTTAGTGATTGTAAAAATTGTTTGTCATCTTATATGATTGCTTCGTATTGTTGATTCCAATGATAAGTCAGCTTTAGGCTATGTTTATAAGGGGATGCATAGAGCACGAAAGGCAATTAAGGAAATTTTTAGGAATAAGAAAAGGTTGTATAGGCCTTACACTTGAATTGTATAGATGGGATAAGCAATTGTGCAAAAGTATACATCCTGTTGCTTACTGGTTAAATCCTGCATATATGAACGAGATAGTTTTTGCCAAAAGCCTAAGGTTATTGTTGGTTTGCTCAATGTTACCGACTCCAAGTTTGGTGGGAGTAGTTCAAAACTCATTGAAGAAACTAGAATCTTCAATGATCGAGAGAAGGGATTTGGAAGACAATTAGCTGTGAGTACTATCAAGACTACTTGGCTAGGTATGCTACTAATTAAATTATTTTCTATTGTTAATAGTTCTCTAATATATTTGAGATAGCTTAATTTTGTATATGTACATTTGTATTTATTAACCTTTGTTTATTTTATGATTTTAATGTAGATCAGTGATGACAAATATTTGGACATGATTGTCCAAATGTCAAGAAATTAGACATAAAAATTCTTAATCAAACCGCATCATCTTCGGGGTGTGAGTGGAATTCGAGCATTTTCGAGTGCATCCACACAAAGAAGAGAAATAGGTTGAAGCATGATAAGATGAATGATCTTGTCTATGCACATTATAATCTTTGATTAAAGAATAGGTAAGTTAACTTCTTTTTTCTTACAATTGCTATTATACTTTTTATGTGTAATGTTTATAATTCGTCTATTCATATGATATAGGCTTTATAATAAGAAAAGACCTTATGATCCAATTGATAATGATTGTATAGAGAAATTGATTTTTGAGTGGTTGAGGATGAACCCCAAAATGAGCTAGAATATGCTGAGTTAGAAGAAATGCTTCATAATGAACAAGCCTATTGACCTCATAATGAGCCAAGAGTTGGTATGTAATAAGTAATTTATGTGAATACTAATTACTTTATAAACTTTATAGATTCCTAACTCTCATTACTTGTGAATTTTGTAAGTGTATGTTGATGATGATAATGATGATGATGATGATGATGATAACGGTCAAGGTAGTGGACCTCATGATAGTGACGATGAAGATGACTTGATGAGGTATCCCGAAAGATTGGATTTATCTTCATATGGTGATGCTAGAGGGGGACATACACATGGCTATTGTAATGAAGTTGATTCTAGGGATGACTATTTGTACTACTTGTGAATTAGACGTGGATTGTTTTTCTTCGTTGTTATGTGAACATTTTCTTTGTGCTTTTGTTGTTGACGTTAGCTTTGTTAAATGTTACTTTATGGTACTCGTAGACATTAATTGTAGGATTATTCATTATTGTGTTTGTGCATTGAATGTGCGAAAAATGTGGGCCTTAAATACTCAAATTTATGTTTATGTCACACTTTATCGTGTTGTATAGAACGACGTAGTAAAATTTTAAAAAAAATTACAACAATAATATATATAAAAAAATTGATAGGTTCACCAAGTTGTGCCGGTCTAACCCGCTTTGACGATAAATCGGGTCAACGACCCGCTTGTCCAACCGGTTTGATTACCAGGTTAGTTCTTTCAACATTGCTGGACATCACATGGGTATAGGAAAACAAAACAAAGCCTCAAACATTTAACATATATGACTCTTACATAATTTACCTTTTTGTAAAAAAATCAACTGTTGTTACGAGAAGGTGGCAGAAGATAACTTAATTTATCTTATTAATGCATTCTACCAAAACAACAACTCCTCTTAGTGCGGGTCTGGCTTTTCTAGGTTTTAGGAGATCCAAATATTGGCAATCTTACCTTTACAGACATGACTGTCGATAGTGAGGCCATATAATGCATTGTACTAAAAGTCATGCATTATGTTTACCCAAAGTTATAATATATTTTAACGATTTTTGGCTGGTGAAATTTTATTCCCTTGTGCACATATCTTACTCTTATTGATGTGTGAAAGTTTTTGAGACCTGCAAAAGTGTATTACAATTTCGTGTTATTTTTATTATAAAATTGTAAATTCTAACGATATATACAGAGTCATGAATTCATTAATATATTAGATGTCCGTTTATATTCAACTACGTTAATCATAATCTATTTTAATGCATAGAAAATCTTATAATTTATGCCACTCAAATAACTGTAATTTAATTGAAAAGGATTTTTTTAAAAAAATTAAAATATTATGTGCATCATATGAAATATTGTATGACTGATTATTTTATATATACATTCACTGCAGATAAAAACTTAAAAACTATCCTTTGCATCGCATGGAGGATAGCATATTAGTTCCTATTAAAATAATAGTCAACATCCTATACTTTAAGGGTATTTATTCCATACATGCCATCAACAAGTCAATTATACTTGGAGGTCATGATTTAACGAGTTCTTAGCTTACGTATCACATATAAATAAGACAGTTTCCTTCATTTTGTCTAGTGTTACCATTTGCATGTGATAAATGCACTCGGTCTCATCATATACCTCAATTATAGGCATATTTGGTGTGCTTGTACAAATATCAATTCATATACACTTCGACTCATTAATTTGATATCATGCTTACTTATTCATTACATATAAATAGCATATTTTCTTAATGTTGTCCAACTTGAAATGGCCTTGATTGGTAAGCCAGTAGCGTAAGTATTGAAAAGGGAACCATAGATATAATAGAGGTTGTATTAATTTTACTTTGAGATATACAAGCTCAAATGAGTTAGTGATGTTCGTAGCCATCCTTTAACATAAACCATCCATTTGTTGGTCCAATAAATTTAAGAGTTTTTCGTTTAGGATATCCTAACTTTAGTTTATTTATTTATTTTTTATGTTTGGAATAAATCATGGTTGTGGAATAAATCATCCGTGTATTAAAGCCATGAAATCAAATGTATAGTCATTACATGAAACTCTAAACCCCACATGATAGACGATACAGATTGGGCTAAAACACATTCTTCGAACTACATAAAATGTATGAACTCTCCAAAATATTGATAGATCAACATTTTAAGGTACTGGAAAATGAGGGGGACGTGAGGGTGATATAAATCACACTTTTGAGTTTTTACATCCATCTTGTTGAGTTCGTGAGTATACAACCACAAGAGGGGGTGAATTGTGGTGTCTGATTTTCGCGTTGTAAATAACAAACACCCTCACAGAGGTTGTTCTCAAATGACAAACACCCTGATAGCTTGTTTGCACGGGGTGTTCTCAAATATTGCAGATGCGAAAATCACCAAGATAAATGCGAAAAATAAAGCACACACAATTTTTACGTGGAAAACACCTCTAGCCCAACTGAGGTGTGAAAAACCACGACCTACCTCGTGTAGGATTTAACCACTTTCACTAACGGGCTTCACACGTTACAAATGTAACACACCTTGTTACAACTTGCAACCACGTAACCTTCTTCCCAAAGACAGGTTACACCACGTCCAACCTTCGCAAGATTAGACACGTCCAAGTCCACACGACTAGGACACACTCACTCACTTTTCTGATCCAAGATCAGGGTTACAAACACCTTACAGGGGGTGCTTCTCACTAAGCAGATGTAAGGTACAATGAAGATCCTATTATGCCAAAGGTTTGAAAACTCAAATCAAACACAGCTTGTCACGGTTTTGCTTTTCAGAATGAAGCTCAAGAATTTTAATGTAAAAACCGAGTTTCCTGATTTTTTCCAGATTTTTCAGAAAGCTGTGTTGCTTCTCTTTTTCAGTCTGAGTTTTTTCTATCTGCTTCTCGGCTTCTCTATGGGAGAGAAAAGCTGCGGTTTTTAAACACAAGGTCCAACGGTCAAAAACCAAAGAATCAGCTAAGTATGGAAAATGATTTGCAAACAAAATATATTCTCCAACGGCTAATGATGAATTTATCCCAAAATATAAGGGATTTTGTTATCTTAAAAGATAACCCTTATCTTCCCATAGCCGTGAAGAGGTTTAAAGAGATTTTCAGCTTTTACCAAATCCGAAAATATAGTCATAGGAATCTTTTGATTTGGCAAATCTCCCAAACCTATTTTCGCAAATCTCCATAATATTTTCAAGAACTATCCTCTCCAGAAAAATAGCAATTTTGAAATTCAAAGAAAGTATTCTGGAGATCTTGGCCAACCAAAATGAATTTTCAAAAATAATCGGGTATGGCCACTGCAGTTCAGAAACACCCTAGGCACCCTGTTTGCAGGGTTGTTCGCAACTGGTGTTCTGAAGTACTTTAGCGCAAATACCGATTCAAGAGGTGTTTAAAATGATGTTTTCAATATTGGCATATTAACAAGAGTCTAATTAAATAAAACCTATATACCCAAGACTTCTTGTTTTGAACCAGTCATCTTGTCCGAGATTTGTAGAAGCTGCTGTGAACACCAAGGCCACCTTGTTTGCTGGGGTTGTTCTTTGCATTGCTAGAGTTCAGGAACACGCTTTACAATCAACTGTCGAGATGGTGTTCTTGACTTAATATGGAATCACCAAGTAAAACCTGTCTAGAAGACTTGTTCTCACATGTAGCAAACCGGTTAATACAATAAAGATCACAAACACCATTTAGGCCTATTTGGAGATCGTGTTCGGAGCAACATTACTTGGACAAATTTTTACACTTGGATTTGTTATCATCAAAACTAAATATAATCAACAAATTCCCCCGTTTTGATGATGACAAACCAAGTGACCATATTGACAAAATTTAAACGCGCTTAACAACGTTTAATGCTGATAGGGATCTGCTGATAGGGATCCTCTAGGTGCTAGGTCATATCTGGGATCCTCTAGGTGCTAGGTCATATCTGTCCATATGGTCTTATTCCCCCTTTTGGCATCATTAAAAAGTATAAGCAACAGGAGTAATGCAAGAAAAGCAATATAGAGCATAAGGTGCAAGTAGCATTAATAAAGGGATATTGCATTAAAAACATTACAATGCCAAAAAACTGAGATGAGAGGAAACAAGAGAACAACCTAGAGAATCAGGGAGCAGGGGGTGGTTTCGTTTGCAGAGAAGGGATGCTAGGGGCAAGAGTAGAGAGAAGTGCAAGCAAATCTTCATGGCGTTTGGCCAAGAGAGCTCGTTCCTCAGCAAGAGCAGCCTTGACAGCTGAGAGCTCATCCTTGAGGCGAGCATTGTCCTTAAGAACAGCCTCAACCTTGACAGAAGGTTGCCCAGAAACAGGTGGTTGAGGTGGTCGACGACCCTGTTTGGAGACTGACCCTTCGCCAACCTCATAGCCACACACTAGCAGAGTGTCAATCCCAATCTCATCAATGATTTGGGCCGCCACTCTTCGTGTGAGCACTATCCCAAAGTGCTCAAGCACCCTTGTCAACAGAAACCCATAGCCAAGATCATGTGCCCGGGTGGTGTTCGCAATTCGCTCTATGTGGCGAATCATGATTGCAGGGAGGTTTACTGGTTCCTCCCGATCCAGTAGGTCCACCAGACATTGATCGAAGGCATCTGCTGAGTTTCGCCCTTGACCTCGCGGTATTATGTTCTTGATGGTGAACATAAACAGTAGTTGGTGCAGGGAGGTCATTTCACCCTTCTTAACTGAGAGGGGTGTTCTCAGGCCCTGTTTTTGACTAAGGCGTTTGGACACCTCTAAGAGCCTGGCTGTTTCCAAGGCAGTTTTGTCTTCCCTCACATACACAGCAAATCCACGAGAATGGATGCCCAGAATGTCACCAAGGGTGGCTGCATCAAAGGAGAAATAACACTCATTGACAGTCACCACCCCATTTGTGACAGAGCAGTTGGCATAGAACTCAGCCAACTCAGGCACAGAACACCCTTACTGGGTGTTTGCAAACAACTCAAGCCAGCCTTGGGCTCGAAGCTTGTTCAAGAACACCCTCAGACCCTGTTCCTCGAAAAAGCTTACATTCACTACCTTCCCCCTGACGACATTGCGCTTTAGCAACTGCGCATGTTCGTCAGACATAGGAGAGGGAGTGAACTGCTTTGGGCGTTTAAGGACAGGAATAGAGGTGGTAGTTTCTGGTAGGGGGCTGTTCTGGGCTTTCGCTTGAGGGGTGTTTTGGCAGGAGAGGGCTTCACAGCAGGTTTATTGGTTGGTTTTGGAGGAGATTGTTCTTCAGAGGACTCGGAAAACACCGGTGTCCCCTGTTTGAAGGTGGTGTTCTCAGAGTCAGAACTCGAGAACCCTTCAGAAGAAGAAGAAATCTCCTCGATGATAGGAGCAGAGGGTTTGGAGGGACGATGAGAGGATTGAAACGCTAGCCTTGCAGATTTTCGAGAGGGCTTAGAGGATTGAGGAGAAGAGGGAGTTTGAGAGGGTTGAGACCTTGGTTGTGGCCTTGTTCGTGGCGTTCTGCTATGCCTAGACACAATTTTCACCCTCTTCCTTTTCTCTCCAGTTTGAAAGTCTGGAGTGGAGATTTCATCCTCAGGGAGAGAATTCTTCTCTAGACTCTCCTCTGACGACTCATTCGACTTCCCTTGGAAGTCGACATGCAGATCCTCCACAAACACACCTTCAACAGAGGCAGTCCCTGTTTCTGTCGCGGTGTTAGAGAACAACCCAGAAGAACAGGGCTCAAAATTAAACCCTTCAGGGGTTTCCAAGAATTGTTCTTGAGACCCCAACTTTGTTCCCTCTGACTCAACTAAAATGGGACAAGCAATTGCCCCTACGAGGAACACCAATTCCCTTCCACATTCAAAGGGAATATCATCCATCCCCATTCCCACTGATTTTAGGGACAAGCGATTCAGGAACTTGAAAGGCTTGTAAAGAATTGGGCGAGGGGGAGCAGGGATTGAGGCTGCAAGAACGAGGGCTTTTGATTGAGAAGAGTTGTTGGAAGCCATTGTTGCTAGAAGAGAGAGATTAGGGTTTAAGGTGTTTGCAGGATGTTCGGTTTTTGCTTGAGGGCGAGATGAACGATAGTACTGAGAGCAGGGCATATAAAGAGAGAGAGAGAGAGAGAGAGAGCAGCCGAATCTTTGAGAAGATTTCTTGATTTGCAACGGGTAGGAGCATTAACATCTTGTGCCTTGGGAAGGAAAGAAAACACACCGAGCAACCAAGGGGCGTACCTGTTCTCTGTATTATGCCTGTTCTTTGCCGTCTGATCTGATTCGATTAAATGGCATTAAGACGGCTCCAGTACATCCCCTTATGCTGTACTAAGTAGATAAGAGACAAAAAAAAATGCACGCAATTCGGGTGTATGCAATCACATCCGTTATTAATAAAATTTGCAAACAGGGGGAGAGAACAGGGTGTAAAGGTTGATCTTACCAAACCCAGTTCATGTTCTGGAAACAGGTATCTCAGGGTGTTCTCACCAACCCTAGTTCCAGTCTATTTCTTTCAAAATGATCTCTAGCGAGTGCCTTAGTGAATATATCAGCAATTTGATTTTCCGTTGAGCAAAAATTCATAGAGATTAAACCCTTTTCAACATTATCTCTCAAGAAATGATGTCGAATGTCAATATGCTTTGTTCTTTTATGTTGACATGGATTTTTGGCAATGTTAATTGCACTTGTGTTATCACAAAAAATAGGAATGCATCCAATGTCAACACAAAAGTCCTTAAGCTGTTGCCTTATCCACAACAGTTGAGCACAACATGAAGCTGCTGCAACATATTCAGCTTCTGCTGTGGACATGGCAACTGAATGTTGCTTCTTGGTAGCCCAAGATACCAAACAAGGTCCAAGAAAGTGAGCCATACCTGAGGTACTCTTTCTATCAACTAGGAATCCAGCATAATCAGCGTCAGCATATCCAACAAGATCAAAATTGCAACCTTTAGGATACCATAAAGCTAAATTGGGTGTATGTTTCAAATACCTTAGTATCCGTTTAACAGCCTTAAGATGAGTTTCCTTAGGGTTAGCTGAAAACGGGCACATAAACCAACACTAAAAACAATATCAGGTCTACTAGCGGTTAGGTATAAGAGTGACCCAATCATACCCCTATAGAGTTTCTCCTTAACTGAGGGACTCCCATCATCCATAACCAACTTGGTTGAAGGAGAAATAGGAGTGTCTATGGGTTTGGCTGACTCCATCCCAAAACGCTTAAGTAACTCCTTGATATACTTTTGCTGATGGATCATGGTGCCGTTTGGAGTTTGCTTGATTTGTAAGCCTAAGAAAAAATTAAGCTCACCCATCATGCTCATCTCAAACTCACTCCTCATCATATTTGAAAATTCATTGCATAAATCATGATGAGTTGCACCAAATATAATGTCATCAACATATATTTGGACAATCAAAAAATGTTCTCCCTTAGATTTTAGAAACAAGGTATTGTCTACCTTGCCTCTTCTAAAATCATTTTCAAGTAAAAAACTTGACAACCGTTCATACCAAGCTCTTGGAGCTTGTTTTAAACCATAAAGTGCCTTGTCAAGTTTAAAAACATGATTTGGAAAATCACCATTTTCAAAACCAGGGGGTTGTTTGACATACACCTCTTCTTTAAGGTATCCGTTTAGGAATGCACTTTTAACATCCATTTGATATAGCTTGATTTCCATATGAGCTGCAAAGGCTATTAAGATTCGAATAGCCTCAATTCTAGCAACTGGTGCAAAGGTTTCTTCATAGTCGATCCCTTCTTCTTGATTGTATCCTTGTACAACCAGCCGTGCCTTGTTCCTAGTGACTGTTCCTGACTCATCCAGTTTGTTTCGGAACACCCACTTGGTTCCAATGATTGTTCTCTCTGCAGGTTTAGGTACAAGGTGCCATACTTTGTTTCTCTCAAATTGATGAAGCTCTTCTTGCATAGCCGTGATCCAATCTGAATCTGCAAGAGCTTCATTCACACTTTTTGGCTCAATGTTAGAAAGAAAAGCATAGAAAGCACAAAAATTCTTTAGTTTAGATCTAGTTTGCACTCCAGTATTAATATCTGACAAGATTTGATCAAGAGGGTGCGAACTATGGTGCTTCCATGGTCGTGGAGTAAGAGGATCCACAGACACATGCTCTACTCTAGTCGTAACATAATGCTTACGATCATCTCCCGAGCCTGTTTCTGCACATGTTTGTAAGTCTATTCCTGAAGAACACGGTTCCGAACAGGGTTCAGTGGTGTTTTCCCCTGTTTGGTGTTCACCTTGCCTGCTGTTCTGAGGAACACCTTCAGGAGTTGTTTTCTCCATGGTGTTCTTACCTCGTTTATCTTGGAGCAACACTTCTTTTCGAACAAGACCTAATTCAAGTTCATCTTCCTGTGCATCATTCTCACTCAACACGTTAGATTCATTAAAAAGCACATGCACACTTTCCTCAACACACAAGGTTCTTTTGTTAAAGACTTTGTATGCCTTGCTGTGAGAAGAATAGCCAAGGAATATTGTCTCATCACTCCTAGGGTCAAATTTTCCTAAGGCATCCTTTCCATTATTATGCACAAAACACCTACAACCAAATGTCCTTAGGTGCGTAATATTGGGTTTTCTGCCCTTGAAAAGTTCATAAGGAGTTTTGCTTAAAATGGGTCTGATCATGCATCTATTTATAATGTAACATGAGGTGTTCAATGCTTCTGCCCAGAAATACCTAGGAAGACCACTAGCTATAAGCATTGTTCTGGTCATGTCTTCCAGGGTTCGATTTTTGCGCTCAACCACCCCATTTTGTTGGGGTGTTCTTGGGGCTGAGAAGTTATGATCAACACCATGTTCATTACAATAGTTAATAAAACTTGCATTTTCAAACTCAGTTCCATGATCAGATCTCAAGCTAATTAAAGAGTGTCCTACTCTCTTTTCAACCTTTTTGAGAAAGGCAATAAAATTCTCAAAGGTTTCATCTTTGGATGCCAAAAACAAGGTCCAAGTAAATCGAGAGTAATCATCCACTACAACAAGCACATACTTTTTCCCACCTCTACTGGTTACCCTCATGGGACCACACAAATCAATGTGTAATAATTCTAGAGGTCGAGTAGTGCTTACACATTTTTTCGATTTAAAAGGAGATCTGACTTGTTTGCCTTTTGCACAAGCTTCACATACCTTGTCATCATTAAATTTGATGGAAGGTAGTCCAATAACTAGGTCTTTTGAAACAAGTTTGTTTAACAAGGATAAGCTCGCATGACCTAGTCTCTTGTGCCATAGCATTATATCATCATTTAATGGATTTAAACAAGTCAGATTATTTTGGGGAAGAGTGGAAATACAAACTTTATAAACATTTTGACATCGCTTCCCCCTCCACACAACATCTCCTGTGTCGTCATTCACAACCAAGCAACGTGTTTTTGAAAACAGTACTAGGTTGTTCTTGTCACACAGTTGGGACACACTTAGCAAATTGTGCTTTAACCCATCAACTAAGTGCACATTATCAATTGAGTGGGAGAGAGTTTTACCAATATTACCTATACCGACAATTGTCCCAGACTTGCCGTTTCCAAATGCTACACTCCCACCATTCAGAGCTGTAAGTGAGAGAAAGTTTGATCTTTCACCAGTCATGTGCCGTGAACACCCACTATCAACAAACCACAACTGCCTGTTTCCAAGGGTGTTAATGGGGTTGTTCGTAAGGTTGTTCTCTCTCACTTCAGCCTGCAAAACAAATCATGGGTTAGTTTTGGGAACCCAAATCCACTTGGGTCCCGTTCTTTTAGACATGTAAAGCTCATCTTTTCTAATCTAGATTTGTTTCACATACCTTTCATTCTTTTCATTGGCTTGTTTTCTTAAAGGGTAAGTGTATCTATAATGGCCCGTTTTGCCACAATGAAAGCAAATAATGTTTTCAGGTAATCCCACATACTTTCTGTGAATTGGGTAGACTGTTTGTTTAGGCATATACCTAAGTCCCTTTTTGTTTCGACTGTGGTGAGTGTTTAACCAATCAAGGGCTTGTGAGGACTCGTTCCAGCGCTTGGTTGTGGTAAGCTCGTTTTCCAGTTTTTCTATATCAGCATGCAAACCTTTGTTCTCCCTGAGCAAGGACTCAACCATTCCTTCTACCTCAAAGAGTTTTTCCTCCATTTGAGAATAATCTCCTTCTTTTATAAAGAGGTTTTCTTTGAGCAAGTTAATATTCTCATGTAAACCGAGGTTTTCATTTTTAAGAATTTCATTTTCAAGTTCTAGGTCACGAACTTCTCTTTTTAGATCAGCACAAGTGTCTATCAAATTATATAGAAGTTCTTCTAAAGTAGCTTTGTTAAGACCATGTACCTTGCTCTTGAGATCTGAGAGGCTGATTGTTGATTCATCATCTGAATCTGAATCACTTTGTGCCATAAGTGCTACGACCCCTTCTTCAGCTTCAGATTCTCCTTCATCCTCAGAGGAATCTCCCCAAGCAGCCAGCATAGCTTTCGAGAATCGCTTGCCCAGATTGTTTACAGGGTGTTTTCGAACCTGTTTTCGAGGGTGTTCGGGCGTCTGATCTTCTCGAAGTAGAGGGCAATTTTTGACTAAGTGATCTGGTTTGCCGCACTTGAAACACCCTGTGAGCTGTTCTTTGGAGGTGTTTCTGGACTTGCTGAAGTCTTTTCTTTTATTGTTTTCCTTGACCTTTTTGAAGAATTTCTTGAATTTTCTGGACATTAGGGCCATTTCTTCATCTTCAAGGTCAGAGTCAGTGTCCTCATGTGCTTTCAAGGCAAGCCCACGATCCTTCTTTTGCTCCTCTCTTTGCTGTGAGTTCTTTCGGAGTTCATAGGTCTGGAGATTACCAATCAACTCGTCGAGGGTGATCTTGTTCATGTCTTTAGCCTCTTGGATGGCTGTTACTTTGGCCTCCCACGTGCGAGGTAAAATTCTGAGGATTTTCCTTACCAACTCTTCAGTGGTGAAAGATCTTCCCAGGGATTTTAACTCGTTCGTGATGTGGGTGAACCGTGTATACATGTCCATCACAGTTTCATGATCACCCATATCAAACAACTCATATTGTCGCATAAGTAGCTCAATTCTAGATTGTTTAACTTGACTCGTACCTTCATGAGCAACTTGCAGAGCATTCCAGATAGCTTGGGCTGATTCACACTCAGAGATGCGAGTGTATTCATCGGGTCCTAGGCCAAAATATAGAAGCTTTTTGGCCTTGGCATTTTTCTCCATTTTCTTGTAGTCCTCGGCATCAAACTCTATGGATTCCTTGGGAACCTTCTTACCATCTTCAAGCACCTTGGTGGGAACAAGGGGCCCGTTCTTGATGAGCATCCATAATTCATAATCTTCTGCCTGAATATAGTTCTCCATCCTATTCTTCCACCAACTATAATGTTGGCCGTTGAAATAGGGTGGACGAGTAATGGATTGCCCTTCAAGAATTCCTTGTGGGGTACTCATCTTCAGAATCTCTCAAGGTGTTAACCTTTTGTAAGAGAACCTGCTCTGATACCACTTGTTGAGTTCGTGAGTATACAACCACAAGAGGGGGGTGAATTGTGGTGTCTGATTTTCGCGTTGTAAATAACAAACACCCTCACAGAGGTTGTTCTCAAATGACAAACACCCTGATAGCTTGTTTGCACGGGGTGTTCTCAAATATTGCAGATGCGAAAATCACCAAGATAAATGCGGAAAATGAAGCACACACAATTTTTACGTGGAAAACACCTCTAGCCCAACTGAGGTGTGAAAAACCACGACCTACCTCGTGTAGGATTTAACCACTTTCACTAACGGGCTTCACATGTTACAAATGTAACACACCTTGTTACAACTTGCAACCACGTAACCTTCTTCCCAAAGACAGGTTACACCACGTCCAACCTTCGCAAGATTAGACACGTCCAAGTCCACACGACTAGGACACACTCACTCACTTTTCTGATCCAAGATCAGGGTTACAAACACCTTACAGGGGTTGCTTCTCACTAAGCAGATGTAAGGTACAATGAAGATCCTATTATGCCAAAGGTTTGAAAACTCAAATCAAACACAGCTTGTCACGGTTTTGCTTTTCAGAATGAAGCTCAAGAATTTTAATGTGAAAACCGAGTTTCCTGATTTTTTCCAGATTTTTCAGAAAGCTGTGTTGCTTCTCTTTTTCAGTCTGAGTTTTTTCTATCTGCTTCTTGGCTTCTCTATGGGAGAGAAAAGTTGCGGTTTTTAAACACAAGGTCCAACGGTCAAAAACCAAAGAATCAGCTAAGTATGGAAAATGATTTGCAAACAAAATATATTCTCCAACAGCTAATGATGAATTTATCCCAAAATATAAGGGATTTTGTTATCTTAAAAGATAACCCTTATCTTCCCATAGCCGTGAAGAGGTTTAAAGAGATTTTCAGCTTTTACCAAATCCGAAATATAGTCATAGAAATCTTTTGATTTGGCAAATCTCCCAAACCTATTTTCGCAAATCTCCATAATATTTTCAAGAACTATCCTCTCCAGAAAAATAGCAATTTTGAAATTCAAAGAAAGTATTCTGGAGATCTTGGCCAACCAAAATGAATTTTCAAAAATAATCGGGTATGGCCACTGCAGTTCAGAAACACCCTAGGCACCCTGTTTGCAGGGTTGTTCGCAACTGGTGTTCTGAAGTACTTTAGCGCAAATACCGATTCAAGAGGTGTTTAAAATGATGTTTTCAATATTGGCATATTAACAAGAGTCTAATTAAATAAAACCTATATACCCAAGACTTCTTATTTTGAACCAGTCATCTTGTCCGAGATTTGTAGAGCTGCTGTGAACACCAAGGCCACCTTGTTTGCTGGGGTTGTTCTTTGCATTGCTAGAGTTCAGGAACACGCTTTACAATCAGCTGTCGAGATGGTGTTCTTGACTTAATATGGAATCACCAAGTAAAACCTGTCTCGAAGACTTGTTCTCACATGTAGCAAACCAGTTAATACAATAAAGATCACAAACACCAGTTAGGCCTGTTTGGAGATCGTGTTCGGAGCAACATTACTTGGACAAATCTTTACACTTGGATTTGTTATCATCAAAACTAAATATAATCAACGCATCTTCTGAGCGATTTCCTGTTGCTATGGTGGCATGAGTTAACGGCCATGGGTTTAGCTGGACGTATTCTAGCTTAAGGTAATCCTCTATATCTGCATCTATGTCTTACCCCTAGAAGGAAGATAATAAGCTAACCAATGACGTAGGTCATTTCGGTACTTAGTACTATGAGTAGGGTCTGATGTGACACTTATCTCAATAAGTGTTAAGCGAATATCAAATTACGTAGTGTTTGGTTGGGGGTGAAATCATTTTCCTAGAAAATGGTTGTTTTAATTTTTCATTGTTTGGCACAATAAAGGATGGAAAACTGTTTTTCAAGGGAAATAGTTTTCCCCTAATGAACGAAAATGATTTTCTTTTTTGAGAAGATAGGATCAACTCTTGATTATCCAAGCAAATTTCCTTCATTTGATCGAAACTTGATTATCCAAAGAGAAAGATCAAATTAAACTAGAATCTAAATTTCGAGCTAAAGTTTCTTTCATTTGATCGACATTTGTCTCCGCGACGACAATCTAATCAGCATTTTTTTATCACTTAAACAATTCAGTTGACTTGCCACCAAAACAATTTTTATTTATTAATAATTTTTATTATTACTAATTTTTATAAATTAATATTAAGATTAATACTAATTATTTTTAATATTAATAATAATTATAACAATTATTTATTAATGAATTAATTATTAAATATTAGTTATTAATTTTTACAATTATTAATAATAACATTATTAAAAAAATTATTATCCTTAAAATTATAAATTATTATTATTATTATTATTATTATTATTATTATTGTTGTTATTAGTAGTAATTTGTAATTTTTGTTATTATCAATATTAACTATTGTTATTATTATTATTATTATTATTATTATTATTATTATTATTATTATTATTATTATTGTTATTATTATTAACTGGTTTAGTAATTATTATTAATATTAAGAATTATTATTATTGTAATTATTTCTAATATTCATTAATAACAATTATTATTATAGTTATGGTTATAATAATTATTATTGTTAATATTGATAATTAATAATAATTAATAATATTAGTATTAATATTAATATTATTAATTATTAATATTAACAATTATTATGATTATGTTATTAATATTAATAAGAATTATTGTTGTGATTATTGTTAATTACTATTGTTAGTGTTAGTAATAGTAATTATTATGATGAATTATTATTTTTCTTGTTAATTAGTAATTGTTGTTTTTATAATAGTTGTTAATAGTTATTATCATGTTACACAAATCGTTAACATAACTAATATCAATACGACCACTCCATTCAACTCCTTCTCAGTTCTTCATGCTCCCACATACAACAAACAATTTTTACCCACTCCCACCCATTTCTTGCCAGTTCTCTATACTCCTACCCAATTTTTATTAGTCTTTCCCTTTGCTTTCCATTCCAAAATTTTAATATACCAACGAAAGGAACACGACCTAAACTACCTAAACTATTCAAAAATATGACGTAACACTTTTTCAATCAAAAATGCCATTAAGCTTGTGTAAAACATAAAGAATACAAGTTAACTTTTCAAAAAGTGCAGAATGATATTGCTGCAATGACATTTTTTAATATTTTCAAATTTTGGTGGCATTTATGACTGACAAAAGTTTAATGACACTTGTTAACATATTCAAAGATAGTTTAATGACATTTTTGAACATGAACTCATGTTTTGGCCTATATATCAAACAAAAAAATTGCCTAGCATTTAACTTCTGCACTTGTTAGAGATTTATAAAGGGAATTGGAGCACTATTACATCATGGTGTCATATCAAATGATTCAAACAAGATCGATGCACTCCTTGGTAATACGTGGGTAGTGTTATCGATAAAGATCAGAGAAGCTACTTCTATTGAGCTCTATTATTGAGTTAACTACCTGCTATATCAAGATAGAGTAAGCCTAGGACATATGGGGTGTTGTTCTACACTGGTCCATGATAACATAAAGCTCGAATAACTTGCCAAACTGCTACTAGAAATGTAAACAGTTATTTTGTATTATGGCTCATATAATATTTGATACATTTTAAGGTTTTTACTATCATGTTAAGTCAACACAAATCGAATCATGGGCATGAAATCTTATACCATCCTGCTGGAATGCCGGTAAGAATTTGATGTTGGCACTGAATTATGCTTTTTTATTTTGTTACACATTTTGTGAAGAACACTTAGCAGTGACATTTCCTGCACTGGTTTTGTGCATCTAACATTTGTGTTCATACATTTTTTTGTTTTCAGTCTTCAAACAGGTCCAACTACATTTACCTATTCATTTAACTTTTCCATTAGGCTAGAGAAGATGGGAGCTTCGGATGTCAATTGCTAGAACTTGTCAAGTTTCTGTCAGATACAGTTTTGATGTTTATGGCTATAGGGGTTAGCCTATTTTCTGACCCAGTAGTTAAAAATTAATGCTAAAATTTAGGTCCATAGTATAGATATTAGATTGCAAAAGATTAGAGTAATTGTGAAATTAGGCACCAAACCTACATATTAGGGCTACTCAATATCTTCATATCTATAAACATGTACATAAAATATGCTACATTAACATTTTATTTGGAACAATTTGTATCCTAGCTGGAATAACCCCCCTTTTTTAGTTGCCTTTACAATTAGAATTGAAGTGCTATACATCATTGCTAGACTTGGTGGGAGTGTGATGTTTGACCTTTTTATCGTTAAGCATCTTTGTTGGGCCTCTGGCACTGTTTTTGGGCTATTGGGTGCCATGCTAATAGATTGGTTACTAATGGACAATATACAACAACAAGGTTCAACACAGTAATTAAAATGTGCTCTTTAGTATGTCTGATTGCTTAGTCGTCCTATCATCTTAACATCTTTGACTCCACTTTCTACAGGTTGTGTCCTTGGTAATGCTAGTAATCATCATTATAGTAAACCTAGGTGTTGGAATTCTTCCACATGGGGATAATTTTCTCAAATTGAAGGATTTCTTTGTACTTTTCTCCTTGGTTTTGTGTTCTTGATTTAGCCGCAGTTTCGATGGGTTAGCCAGAGATATATGCCTCCTGGTTATTCTTGCATTTAACAAGACCTAATAAATGCAAGAAATATCAGTGTGCCTGTCTCATTGATTCTTCGTATCATTGGGTAAGCCTCATATAGTATGATTTAACTTGGTATATTTTTTGCCACTATGTGGCTTGTTTGTAGTGCCTACTCCATGACCAAGTTAAGAGGGTTTCTTCATGTTATTCAGTTGTTCAAGTTAGTCCTGATATACACTTAACTACACTGTAGTGAATGATCTCAAAGGGTCTTAAGCTACTTCAACTCCTATGTTTGAATTAGATTTCTTCTCAGATCTCTAGAGTTGGCTACTAATGGACAATATACAGCAACATGGTTTAACATCGTAATTAAAATATCCTTTTTAGTATGTGTTATTACTCAATCGTCCAACCATCTTAACATGTTTGACTCCACTTTCTACAGGTTGTGTCCTTGGCAATGCTGGTAATCCCATTATAGTAAACCTAGGTGTTGGAATTCTTCCACACGTGGACAATCCTACTCAAAATGGAGGACTTTGTTCTAGTTACCACGTGGTTTTATGTTCCTAATTTAGCTATAGTTTTGATGGGTTAGCTAGAGATATATGCCTCCTGGTTATTCTTTGCATTCAACAAGACCTAATAAATGCAAGAAATATTAGTGTGCCCTTCTTATTAATTCTTCTTATAATTGGGTAAGCCTCATATAGTTTAATTTAACTCAATTTGTTTTTTTTGCCACTATGTAGCTTGTTCATAATGCTTACTCCATTACCAAGTTATGAGGGTTTCTTCATGTTGTTCAATTGTTTAAGTTAGTCCTAATATGCACTTGACTACACTGTAGTAAATGATCTCAAAGGGTCTTAAGCTACTTCAACTCCTATATCTAAATTAGATTTCTTCTTAGATCTCTCCTTGTGATTCACAGGTCCCATTTTAAATCAGCGTTATGGCCATCACACTGTGCAACAGTGGGGGGATAGGGACACATATATTCGCATTGCAACTCCTAACCTTAGGTTTCACAAGCATTTGCTATCAATGTACCATTTATGGGATAGATGTCTGTTTTTAAGCATGCCAGGACCTTTGTCTTATGATTATAAACCAGCCTATGAGCAACCTGGCTTTAACTTGTAGCAAATTCACTCAATGGAAGTGATGTGAAACTTCTAACTTCACTTGCATTTCGGTTGCATTTTCTTACAAGCTTGTTGGACAAACATAGATCACAACAAGATAATTTGAATTGCATTTTCTGACAAGCTTGTTGGATAAACAAAGATCATAACCAAATATGACAGGAATCAAAAAATGACCCAATGAAAGCTTAATCCAACCTGGATATTCCATCTTCTATGTTTTGACCCAATATGAGATTAACCTTTATTGGATCCGACTTGGATGAGCCATCTGCCAAGTGTGCTCAGAAGTAGAATTTAGCACTGTCAATTTTCATTCTTATCGTATATCTCTAATGTTGGTGACTATTATTAGTTTTGGATGTACAAATGAGGAGATGGAAGAGGAAGAGGATAATATTGGCCATCCTAGAGTAAAAGGGTGGAATCTAACTATTCAAAATGTGGTTAAGTTGTTTGAGAAAATCAAAGCAAAAGGGCGAAGAGATGGAAATACAATGTGGAAGGAAATTGTACATTGCATTGCTAAGTAGTATTGAGAGTCCTGAGAGTCTGGGGACAGGGTGGTGGCAAATTAAGGGAGCTTGGTTATGGAATGATAAAGGTAGGGAGAAAGTCAAGAAAAAATAAGAGGCCTATAGTACTATACGTGATAGGACATCTGATGAGGAAAAATAGTCTAAGAAAGCTAAGCATAAAATGACCCAAAAAAAGGTAAAGAAGGCAATCATTTTAGCAAAGCATAAAGCATATGAAAGGTTATACTAAGGATTAGAGACTAAGAAAGGGGAGAATGATGTATTTAGGCTAGTGTGAGCAAGGGACCTTAAAGATGTAAGATGTAAAATGCACCAAGGATAATGATAGTAAGCAATGCAGAAAAAGGACAAAGAATAAATAAAAAGATATGTGTATATCTTAAGATTGGTATATGAGAAGTATTTTGATATTTTATTATCTTCGTAGTTTATATCTTAGAAGTATATTATCCTTTAGTTATCTGCTTAGCTAGCAAAATAATATCTTGGTGATTAAGTTATCCATTTGTTTCCTTAATGTTTTAGATTTTTTCTCTATTTAAACTCCTTTACTATGTATTTGCGAGATATACTTGAACTAAATTGAAATATTGAGTATTTGAAAGTTTTTGTGTGAATTTTTCGATAGAAATTGCTCTTAGAGGTTCCCACATTAATTGTTCCCCCTTTGTAGGAATTGCACTTAGAGCATCCTGCATCAAATTTGGTATCAATGCCTCTTGTGATCTTACCACTGCCTTTGTATTTTTCTGTTTCCTTTTGCTCCTGTCATGTTTAGTAGAAGAAAGGAAAAAAAAATCCCATTCAAGCTAGAAAACATTAGCCGTGGGCTACCAACTCCCAATTCCACCACTAGTCCCGTCCACCATAACCACCCACCACCACCTCCCATTGACCACCCATCTCTAGTTGACGACCACCACACCATTGCCGCATGCGTCCACCAGTACCATAAAAACACCCAATTTTGCGAGCTCTAACCTGCGAAATTCACCAATTTTGAACCCTGGCTTCTCAATTGACCATCCACACATTACAATTCACCAAAATTAATATTTCCCATCAATTGCCAACTGATTTATGTCCCAAACCCCTCAATCAATTGGGGTAAATTGCATTAACCTTTGGCTTCAATCGATTGTTCCCCAAATCCCGAAACCCTAACTTAATTTTGAATTTTTCCCAATTCAACCTTAGCCCATCAAGACCTTCCCAAATTGACTTAATCCCTCCACTATCCACTCCATTTCATGCAAAGCCCTCTATCAATTGCAATTAAAAGCTTCAAAATTGACATTGGATTGTGTGCTTTATTTTTGCGAAAACATAAATTTCGAACGACTCTTTTGCTTGCAAATCTGGGGCTCTTGTGCCTTCTGCCATCCACAGCAAATGTCGAAACATTCTTGCATCTACTGCCCCGCCACCTTTAGCTCCCCCTATTGTTGAAACATGACCTTGGTGGCCCAAGTCACTGCCTACAGTTGTTGTTCACGGCTAGTGCTATTAGAAGTCCCTTACTACTAATGTTACAACCATGGTTTGGTGTGGAAAACATCATCAGGCCTTGTTTGTGATCATTCATGATAAAGCGCTTTTAGTTGCGACAAATGTTCTATACCAAGCTTTCTCTCCTTATAGAGATGTAAAAAAGATTGGCAAATTCCAAATAATGGATGATTTTCATGCTTGAGTAAATTTCTTCTCTCATAGTGATGTTGTCTATGCTTTTTGCTCTCTCATAGTGATGTTGTCTATGCTTTTTGCAAACTATAAGATCGTTAGTTTTACAACAGTTCTTATAGGTAGATCTTTACTTTGCTAATGGGGTCATTTGTGGTTGTAAGCTTTATATTCCTCAGTATATGTGGGATTATAAAATACTTATAGCTCCTTTGATTCTTTCAAAGCTTCTCATTGAAGATTGTAGGATTTTATCTTAAAGATTCTTCCAGGAAACAACAGACTTCTTATTTGCGTGAGGCTTATCCAACCTATTATGCTGCATACGAAAGGGGATTTGTAATTGAGGGCAAGAAAGAGCAAACTCTATGAATCAAGAAGCTCAAGTTGGGGACTGCTAATCTTGGGCAAATAAAGTACATAATGAGGGAATGTTCATTCCAAATAACAATGTGGATGCTTTTACTGGGGAACCTAATGAAAATGATGTCCACCCACCAATACAAGTGAATAAAGAGTAAAAGATAGTAAAAAATAACTCTTCCATTATCCCCCACGAATATTCATTGGACATCCAAGATTTTGACCACATGCAAAACGGGCTAAGCAGTCAACATACATGCTGATCATCTTTTCATGGACAATACTTTATGTCCGATGTTTGCATAGTTCTTAATATTGGAAAAGTTACTAAGGCTTGAGTTTCAACATAAATGCAAGGAAATTAAGGCACACCTAGCATCTTCATCCCTGTCCCCTTTTTGTTTCAAAACTCGAGGTTGACTTTTTCTCAACTGGGGGAGAACAATGCGTAGAAAGGATAAGGAAGATAAAGAAATTCAAAATGACCATTATTTAATAGAATTTGTGGAAGTGCTACGTTCAAATATGTTTTCACGAATGAGGGATGTCAAAAGGCCACATCTTAATGCAAGCCATTACCTATCTCAGGGGATTTTCGATTTTGGGATCCAAAACTTGAGTGTATGGGGCTAACAAGACCAGAAAGTGGGGCACTTTGATTTGCTTATATCTAATGAGCTTCTAGTTGGCAAAAAACTACATTCGCTAATTGAATTTCTACTTTTGTAGGCAAGTTGTACAAATTATAGTTTTCTCATATGTGCGACAAAGTGAAGATGGTTTCTTGCTCGATTTTCTTCATTCTACCGATGTACAAAACTTGAGGATGAGTTTTTTCCAATCAGGGGAGAACGATGCAAGAAATGGACAAAGAAGAAATAAAAGATATGGGTATATCTTAAGACTGGCATTTAAGAAGAATCTTGATATTTTATTATCTTCATAGTTTTCGTTTTGGGAATATATAATCTTTTAGTTATGTTCTTAGCTAGCAAAATAACATGTTAATGCTTAGGTTATCTATTCGTTTCCTTAATACTTTAGGTCCTTCTCTATTTAAACTTGTTGTGTTATTATATTTAGTTTTGATGATAACAAATCCAAGTGTAAAAATCTGTCCAAGTAATGTTGCTCCGAACACGATCTCCAAACAGGCCTAACTGGTGTTTGTGATCTTTATTATATTAACTGGTTTGCTACATGTGAGAATGTCTTCTAGACAGGTTTTACTTGGTGATTCTATATTAAGTCAAGAACACCAACTCGACAGTTGATTGTAAAGCGTGTTCCTGAACTCTAGCAATGCAAAGAATAACCCCAGCAAACAAGGTGGCCTTGGTGTTCACAGCAGCTCTACAAATCTCGGACAAGATGACTGGTTCAAAATAAGAAGTCTTGGGTATATAGGTTTTATTTAATTAGACTCTTGTTAATATGCCAATATTGAAAACATCATTTTTAAATACTTCTTGAATCGGTACTTGCGCTAAGTGCTTCAGAACACCAGTTGCGAACAACCCTGCGAACAGGGTGCCTAGGGTGTTTCTGAACTGCAGTGGCCATACCCGATTATTTTTGAAAAATTCATTTTGGTTGGCCAAGATCTCTAGAATACTTTCCTTGAATTTCAAAACTGCTATTTCTCTGGAAAGGATATTTCCTGAAAATATTTTGGGAGAATTTCGAAAATAAGTTTTGGAGATTTGCCAAAACTTAAAGGAAAAAATTTCCTTTGACTATATTTTCGGATTTGGTAAAAGCTGAAAATCTCTTTAAACCTCTTCACGGTTATGGGAAGATAAGGGTTATCTTTTAAGACAACAAAATCCCTTATATTTTAGGATAAATTAATCATTAGCCGTTGGATAATTTTGCAAAACAATTTCCATACTTAGCTGATTCTGTGGTTTATGACCGTTGGTTTTTTTGTTTAAAAGCCTCAGCTTTTTCTCTCCCAGCACATACACACAGACAGATATATACAGATATTCAAAACACTCGAAAAACAGAGAGATAGAAAACTCGGTTTGAATTTGCATAAACACAGCCTTTTGAAAAATCCAGGAAAATCAGAAAACTCGGTTTACACTCAAAGATTCTTGAGCTTCATTCTGAAAAGCAAACCGTGACAAGCTGTGTTTGATTTTGAGTTTTCATACCATTGGCATAATAGGATCTTCATTGTACCTTACATCTGCTTAGTGAGAAGCACCCCCTGTAAGGTGTTTGTAACCTGATCTTGAATCAGAAAAGTGAGTGAGTGTGTCCTAGTCGTGTGGACTTGGACGTGTCTAATCTTGCGAAGGTTGGACGTGGTGTAACCTGTCTTTGGGAAGAAGGTTACGTGGTTGCAAGTTGTAACAAGGTGTGTTACATTTGTAACGTGTGAAGCCCGTTAGTGAAAGTGGTTAAATCCTACACGAGGTAGGTCGTGGTTTTTCACACCTCAGTTGGGCTAGAGGTGTTTTCCACGTAAAAATTGTGTGTGCTTTATTTTCCGCATCTATCTTGGTGATTTTCGCCTCTGCAATATTTGAGAACACCCCGTGCAAACAAGCTATCAGGGTGTTTGTCACTTGAGAACAACCTCTGTGAGGGTGTTTGTTATCTACAACGCGAAAATCAGATACCACAATTCACCCCCTCTTATGGTTGGATACTCACGAACTCAACAAGTGGTATCAGAGCGGGTTCTTTTACAAAAGGTTAACACCTTGAGAGATTCTGAAGATGAGTACCCCACAAGGAATTCTTGAAGGGCAATCCATTACTCGTCCACCCTATTTCAACGGCCAACATTATAGTTGGTGGAAGAATAGGATGGAGAACTATATTCAGGCAGAAGATTATGAATTATGGATGCTCATCAAGAACGGGCCCCTTGTTCCCACCAAGGTGCTTGAAGATGGTAAGAAGGTTCCCAAGGAATCCATAGAATTTGATACCGAGGACTACAAGAAAATGGAGAAAAATGCCAAAGCCAAAAAGCTTCTATATTTTGGCCTAGGACCCGATGAATACACTCGCATCTCTGAGTGTGAATCAGCCCAAGCTATCTGGAATGCTCTGCAAGTTGCTCATGAAGGTACGAGTCAAGTTAAACAATCTAGAATTGAGCTACTTATGCGACAATATGAGTTGTTTGATATAGGGGATCATGAAACTGTGATGGACATGTATACATGGTTCACCCACATCACGAACGAGTTAAAATCCCTGGGAAGATCTTTCACCACTGAAGAGTTGGTGAGGAAAATCCTCAGAATTTCACCTCGCACGTGGGAGGCCAAAGTAACAGCCATCCAAGAGGCTAAAGACATGAACCAGATCACCTTCGACGAGTTGATTGGTAATCTCCACACCTATGAACTCCAAAAGAACTCACAGCAAAGAGAGGAGCAAAAGAAGGATCGTGGGCTTGCCTTGAAAGCACATAAGGACACTGACTCTGACCTTGAAGATGAAGAAATGGCCCGAATGTCCAGAAAATTCAAGAAATTCTTCAAAAATGTCAAGGAAAATAACAAAAGAAAAGACTTCAGCAAGTCCAGAAACACCTCCAAAGAACAGCTCACAGGGTGTTTCAAGTGCGGCAAACCAGATCACTTAGTCAAGAATTGCCCTCTGCTTCGAGAAGATCAAATGCCTGAACACCCTCGAAAACAGGGTCGAAAACACCCTATAAACAATCTGGGCAGACGATTCTCGAAAGCTATGCTGGCTGCTTGGGGAGATTCCTCTGAGGATGAAGGAGAATCTGAAGCTGAAGAAGGAGTCGTAGCACTTATGGCACAAAGTGATTCAGATTCAGATGATGAATCAACAATCAGCTTCTCAGATCTCAAGAACAAGGTACATGGTCTTAACAAAGCCACTTTAGAAGAACTTCTATATAATTTGATAGACACATGTGCTGATCTAAAAAGAGAAGTTCGTGACCTAGAGCTTGAAAATGAAATTCTTAAAAATGAAAAACTCGGTTTACATGAAAATGTTAATATACTCAAAGAAAACCTCTTTATAAAAGAAGGAGATTACTCTCGAATAGAGGAAAAACTCTTTGAGGTGGAAGGAATGGTTGAGTCCCTGCTCAAAGAGAATAAGGGTTTGCATGGTAATAAAGAAAAACTGGAAACCGAGCTTAGCACAAACAAACGATGGAACAAATCTTCACAGGCCCTTGCTTGGTTAAACACTCACCACAGTCGAAACAGAAAGGAACTTGGGTATAAGCCTAAACGAACAGTTTACCCAATTCATAGGAAGTATGTGGGATTACCTGAAAACATTATTTGCTTTCATTGTGGTAAAACTGGTCACTATCGATATTCTTGTCCTTTAAGAAAACATGCCAATAAAAAGAATGAAAGGTATGTGAAACAAATCTGGATTAGAAAAGATGAGCTTTACATGTCTAAAGGAATGGGCCCCAAGTGGATCTGGGTTCCCAAAACTAACCCGTGATTTGTTTTGCAGGCTGAAGTGAGAGAGAACAATCCCGTAAACAACCCAGCAAACAGGGTAAGAAACACCCTGTCAAACAGATCAGAAAACAACCTTGAAAACAGGCAGCTGTGGTATGTTGATAGTGGGTGTTCGCGGCACATGACTGGAGAAAGATCAAATTTTCTCTCACTTACAGCTTTGAATGGTGGGAGTGTAGCATTTGGAAACGGCAAGTCTGGGACAATTGTCGGTATAGGTAATATTGGTAAAACTCTCTCCCACTCAATTGATAATGTGCACTTGGTTGATGGTTTAAAGCACAATTTGCTAAGTGTGTCCCAACTGTGTGACAAGAACAACCTAGTGGTGTTTTCACGAACACGTTGCTTGGTTGTAAATGATGACGCAGGAGATGTTGTGTTGAGGGGGAAGCGATGTCAAAATGTTTATAAAGTTTGTATTTCCACTCTTCCCCAAAATAATCTGACTTGTTTAAATGCATTAAATGATGATATAATGCTATGGCACAAGAGACTAGGTCATGCAAGCTTATCCTTGTTAAACAAACTTGTTTCAAAAGACCTAGTTATTGGACTACCTTCCATCAAATTTAATGATGACAAGGTATGTAAAGCTTGTGCAAAAGGCAAACAAGTCAGATCTTCTTTTAAATCGAAAAGGTGTGTAAGCACTACTCGACCTCTAGAATTGCTACACATTGATTTGTGTGGTCCCATGAGGATAACTAGTAGAGGTGGGAAAAAGTATGTGCTTGTGGTAGTGGATGATTACTCTCAATTTACTTGGACCTTGTTTTTGGCATCCAAAGATGAAACCTTTGAGAATTTTATTGCCTTTCTCAAAAAGGTTGAAAAGAGAGTAGGACACTCCTTAATCAGCTTAAGATCTGATCATGGAACTGAGTTTGAAAATGCAAGTTTTATTAACTATTGTAATGAACATGGTGTTGATCATAACTTCTCAGCCCCAAGATCACCCCAACAAAATGGGGTGGTTGAGCGCAAAAATCGCACCCTGGAAGACATGACCAGAACAATGCTTATTGCCAGTGGTCTTCCTAGGTATTTCTGGGCAGAAGCATTGAACACCTCATGTTACATTATAAATAGATGCATGATCAGACCTATGTTGAATAAAACTCCTTATGAACTTTTCAAAGGCAGAAAACCCAATATTACGCACCTAAGAACATTTGGTTGTAAGTGTTTTGTGCATAATAATGGGAAGGATGCCTTAGGAAAGTTTGATCCAAGAAGTGATGAGGCAATACTTCTTGGCTATTCTTCTCACAGCAAGGCATACAAAGTCTTTAACAAAAGAACCTTGTGTGTTGAGGAAAGTGTGCATGTACTTTTTGATGAATCTAACGTGTTGAGTGAGAATGATGCACAGGAAGATGAACTTGAATTAGGTCTTGTTCGAAAAGAAGTATTGCTCCAAGATAAATGAGGTAAGAACACCATGGCGAAAACAACTCCTGAAGGTGTTCCTCAGAACAGCAGGCAAGGTGAACACCAAACAGGGGAAAACACCACTGAACCCTGTTCGGAACCATGTTCTTCAGGAATAAGGTTACAAACAGGTGCAGAAACAGGATCAGGAGGTGTTCTTGAGCCTGATCCTACACACATTTCAGTTAGAACAGAGCATGTGTCTGTGGATCCTCTTACTCCACGACCATGGAAGCACCATAGTTCGCATCCTCTTGATCAAATCTTGTCAGATATTAATACTGGAGTGCAAACTAGATCTAAACTAAAGAATTTTTGTGCTTTCTATGCTTTTCTTTCTAACATTGAGCCAAAAAGTGTGAATGAAGCTCTTGCAGATTCAGATTGGATCATGGCTATGCAAGAAGAGCTTCATCAATTTGAAAGAAACAAGGTATGGCACCTTGTACCTAAACCTGCAGAGAGAACAATCATTGGAACCAAGTGGGTGTTCCGAAACAAACTGGATGAGTCAGGAACAGTCACCAGGAACAAGGCACGGCTGGTTGTACAAGGATACAATCAAGAAGAAGGGATCGATTACGAAGAAACCTTTGCACCAGTTGCTAGAATTGAGGCTATTCGAATTTTAATAGCCTTTGCAGCTCATATGAAATCAAGCTATATCAAATGGATGTTAAAAGTGCATTCCTAAACGGATACCTTAAAGAAGAGGTGTATGTCAAACAACCCCCTGGTTTTGAAAATGGTGATTTTCCAAATCATGTTTTTAAACTTGACAAGGCACTTTATGGTTTAAAACAAGCTCCAAGAGCTTGGTATGAACGGTTGTCAAGTTTTTTACTTGAAAATGATTTTAGAAGAGGCAAGGTAGACAATACCTTGTTTCTAAAATCTAAGGGGGAACATTTTTTGATTGTCCAAATATATGTTGATGACATCATATTTGATGCAACTCATCATGATTTATGTAATGAATTTTCAAATATGATGAGGAGTGAGTTTGAGATGAGCATGATGGGTGAGCTTAATTTTTTCTTAGGCTTACAAATCAAGCAAACTCCAAACAGCACCATGATCCATCAGCAAAAGTATATCAAGGAATTACTTAAGCGTTTTGGGATGGAGTCGGCCAAACCCATAGACACTCCTATTTCTCCTTTAACCAAGTTGGTTATGGATGATGGGAGTCCCTCAGTTGAGGAGAAACTCTATCGGGGTATGATTGGGTCACTCTTATACCTAACCGCTAGTAGACCTGATATTGTTTTTAGTGTTGGTTTATGTGCCCGTTTTCAGTCTAATCCTAAGGAAACTCATCTTAAGGCTGTTAAACGGATACTAAGGTATTTGAAACATACACCCAATTTAGCTCTATGGTATCCTAAAGGTTGCAATTTTGATCTTGTTGGATATGCTGATGCTGACTATGCTGGATTCCTAGTTGATAGAAAGAGTACCTCAGGTATGGCTCACTTTCTTGGACCTTGTTTGGTATCTTGGGCTACCAAGAAGCAACATTCAGTTGCCATGTCCACGGCAGAAGCTGAATATGTTGCAGCAGCTTCATGTTGTGCTCAACTGTTGTGGATAAGGCAACAGCTTAAGGACTTTTGTGTTGACATTGGATGCATTCCTATTTTTTGTGATAACACAAGTGCAATTAATATTGCCAAAAATCCATGTCAACATAAAAGAACAAAGCATATTGACATTCGACGTCATTTCTTGAGAGATAATGTCGAAAAGGGTTTAATCTCTATGAATTTTTGCTCAACGGAAAGTTAGATTGCTGATATATTCACTAAGGCACTAGCTAGAGACCTTTTTGAGAGAAATAGACTGGAACTAGGGTTGGTGAGAACACCCTGAGATACTTGTTTCCAGAACATGAACTGGGTTTGGTAAGATCAACCTTTACACCCTGTTCTCTCCCCCTGTTTGCAAATTTTATTAATAACGGATGTGATTGCATATGCCCGTATTGCATGCATTTTTTTTCCTTATCTACTTAGTACAGCATAAGGGGATGTACTGGAGCCGTCTTAATGCCATTCAGTCGAATCAGATCAGACGGCAAAGAACAGGCATAATACAGAGAACAGGTACGCCCTTTGGTTGCTCGGTGGCATAATACAGAGAACAGGTACGCCCCTTGGTTGCTTGGTGTGTTCGCTTTCCTTCCCAAGGCACAAGATGTTATTGCTCCTACCCGTTGCAATTCAAGAGATCTTCTCAAAGATTCGGCTGCTCTCTCTCTCTCTCTCTCTCTCTTTTTATGCCCTGCTCTTAGTACTATCGTTTGTCTTGCCCTCAAGCAAAAACCGAACATCCTGCAAACTCCTTAAACCCTAATCTCTCTCCTCTAGCAACAATGGCTTCCAACAACACTCTTCAATCGAAAGCCCTCGTTCTTTCTTCCTCAATTCCTGCTCCTTCTCGCCCAATTCTTTACAAGCCTTTCCAATTTCTGAATCGCTTGTCTCTAAAATCAGTGGGAATGGGGATGGATGATATTCCCTTTGAATGTGGAAGGGAATTGGTGTTCCTCGTAGGGGCAATTGCTTGTCCCATTTCAGTTGAGTCAGAGGGAACAAAGTCGGGGTCTCAAGAACAATTCTTGGAAACCCCTGAAGGGTTTAATTTTGAGCCCTGTTTCTCTGACACCGCGACAGAAACAGGGGCTGCCTCTGTCGAAGGTGTGGTTGTGGAGGATCTGCCTGTTGACTTCCAAGGGAAGTCGAATGAGTCGTCCGAGGAGAGTCTCGAGAAGAATTCTCTCCCTGAGGCTGAAACCCCCACTCCGGTCGCTCGAACTGGAGAGAAAAGGAAGAGGGTGAAAATCGTGGCTAGGCGTAGTAGAACGCCAAGAACAAGGCCACAACCAAGGTCTCAACCCTCACAAACTCCCTCTTCTCCTCAATCCTCTAAGCCCTCTCGCAAGTCTGCGAGAATCGCTTTTCAATCCGCTCCTCGTACCTCCAAACCCTCTACTCCTATCATCGAGGAGATTTCTTCTTCTTCTGAAGGGTTCTCGAGTTCTGACTCTGAGAACACCACCTTCAAACAGGGGACACCGGTGTTTTCCGAGTCCTCTGAAGACCAAGCTCCTCCAAAACCGACCAATAAACCTGCTGTGAAGCCCTCTCCTGCCAAAACACCCCTCAAGCGAAAGCCCAGAACAGCCCCCCTACCAGAAACTACCACCTCTGTTCCTGTCCTTAAACGCCCAAAGCAGTTCACTCCCTCTCCTATGTCTGACAAACATGCGCAGTTGCTGAAGCGCAATGTCGTCAGGGGGAAGGTAGTGAATGTAAGCTTTTTCGAGGAACAGGGTCTGGGGGTGTTCTTGAACAAGCTTCGAGCCCAAGGCTGGCTTGAGTTGTTTGCAAACACCCAGCAAGGGTGTTCTGTGCCCGAGTTGGCTGAATTCTATGCCAACTGCTCTATCACAAATGGGGTGGTGACAAGTGCTGTCAATGCGTGTCATTTTTCCTTTGATGAAGCCACCCTGAGTGATATTCTGGGCATCCCCTCTCGTAGATTTGCTGTGTATGTGAGGGAAGACAAAACGGCTCTAGAAACAGCCAGGCTCTTAGAGGTGTCCAAACGCCTTAGTCAAAAACAAGGCCTGAGAACACCCCTCTCGGTTAAGAAGGGTGAAATGACCTCCCTACACCAACTACTGTTTATGTTCACCATCAAGAACATAATACCGCGAGGTCAAGGGCGAAACTCAGCAGATGCCTTTGATCAATGTCTGGTGGACCTACTGGATCGGGAGGAACCAGTAAACCTCCCTGCAATCATGATTCGCCACATAGAGCGAATTACGAACACCACCCGGGCACATGATCTTGGCTATGGGTTTTTGTTGACAAGGGTGCTTGAGTACTTTGGGATCGTGCTCACACGAAGAGTGCCGGCCCAAATCATTGATGAAATTGGCGTTGACACCCTACTAGGGTGTGGCTATGGGGTTGGCGAAGGGTCAGTCTCCAAACAGGGTCGTCGACCACCTCGACCACCTGTTTCTGGACAACCTTCCGTCAAGGTTGAGGCTGTTCTTGAGGACAATGCTCGCCTCAAAGATGAGCTCTTAGCTGTCAAGGCTGCTCTTGCTGAGGAACGAGCTCTCTCGGCCAAACGCCATGAAGATTTGCTTGCACTTCTCTCCACTCTTGCCCCTAGCATCCCTCCTCTGCAAACGCAACCACCCCCTGCTCCCTGATTGTCTAGGCTGTTCTCTAGTCTCCTCCTTCCTTACTTTCGTTTTTGGCATTTGTAAGGTTTTTAATGCAATATCCCTTTATTACTGCCTCTTGCAATTCTGCTATTTACTTCTTTTCTTGCATTCATAATGTTGTTTATGCTTTTTAATGATGCCAAAAGGGGGAAGTAGTCCTATTGACGAGTGGACCTTAGCATTGACTTATCCCTATCAGCATTCATTCATTTTGTGTCAATATGGTCACTTGGTTTGTCATCATCAAAAAGGGAGAATTTGTTGTGTTATTATATTTAGTTTTGATGATAACAAATCCAAGTGTAAAAATCTGTCCAAGTAATGTTGCTCCGAACACGATCTCCAAACAGGCCTAACTGGTGTTTGTGATCTTTATTGTATTAACTGGTTTACTACATGTGAGAATGTCTTCTAGACAGGTTTTACTTGGTGATTCTATATTAAGTCAAGAATACCAACTCGACAGTTGATTGTAAAGCGTGTTCCTGAACTCTAGCAATGCAAAGAACAACCCCAGCAAACAAGGTGGCCTTGGTGTTCACAGCAGCTCTACAAATCTCGGACAAGATGACTGGTTCAAAACAAGAAGTCTTGGGTATATAGGTTTTATTTAATTAGACTCTTGTTAATATGCCAATATTGAAAACATCATTTTTAAACACTTCTTGAATCGGTACTTGCGCTAAGTGCTTCAGAACACCAGTTGTGAACAACCCTGCGAACAGGGTGCCTAGGGTGTTTCTGAACTGCAGTGGCCATACCCGATTATTTTTGAAAAATTCATTTTGGTTGGCCAAGATCTCTAGAATACTTTCCTTGAATTTCAAAACTGCTATTTCTCTGGAAAGGATATTTCCTGAAAATATTTTGGGAGAATTTCGAAAATAAGTTTTGGAGATTTGCCAAAACTTAAAGGAAAAAAATTTCCTTTGACTATATTTTCGGATTTGGTAAAAGCTAAAAATCTCTTTAAACCTCTTCACGGTTATGGGAAGATAAGGGTTATCTTTTAAGATAACAAAATCCCTTATATTTTGGGATAAATTAATCATTAGCCGTTGGATAATTTTGCAAAACAATTTCCATACTTAGCTTATTTTGTGGTTTATGACCGTTGGTTTTTTTGTTTAAAAGCCTCCGCTTTTTCTCTCCCAACACATACACACAGACAGATATATACAGATATTCAAAACACTCGAAAAACAGAGAGATAGAAAACTCGGTTTGAATTTGCATAAACACAGCCTTTTGAAAAATTCAGGAAAATCAGAAAACTCGGTTTACACTCAAAGATTCTTAAGCTTTATTCTGAAAAGCAAACCGTGACAAGCTGTGTTTGATTTTGAGTTTTCATACCATTGGCGTAATAGGATCTTCATTGTACCTTACATCTGCTTAGTGAGAAGCACCCCCTGTAAGGTGTTTGTAACCCTGATCTTGAATCAGAAAAGTGAGTGAGTGTGTCCTAGTCGTGTGGACTTGGACGTGTCTAATCTTGCGAAGGTTGGACGTGGTGTAACCTGTCTTTGGGAAGAAGGTTACGTGGTTGCAAGTTGTAACAAGGTGTGTTACATTTGTAACGTGTGAAGCCCGTTAGTGAAAGTGGTTAAATCCTACACGAGGTAGGTCGTGGTTTTTCACACCTCAGTTGGGCTAGAGGTGTTTTCCACGTAAAAAATTGTGTGTGCTTTATTTTCCGCATCTATCTTGGTGATTTTCGCCTCTGCAATATTTGAGAACACCCCGTGCAAACAAGCTATCAGGGTGTTTGTCACTTGAGAACAACCTCTGTGAGGGTGTTTGTTATCTACAACGCGAAAATCAGATACCACAATTCACCCCCCTCTTGTGGTTGGATACTCACGAACTCAACAAAACTCCTTTGTCATGTGTTAGTGAGACATACTTGAATCGAATTGAATTGAAATATTAAGTACTTGAAGGTTCTTGTGCGAATTTTTCCTTCGGAATTGCTCTTGGAGTGTCTCACATCAATTGTTCTTACTTTGTAGGAATTGCTCTTAGAGCGTCATACATCAGTAGGGTTCTAGTGCAGGAGATGACAAAGTTACTTTTATGAACTTTTTAGTGATGATGGAAGTTAGAGAGGCATCAAAACTATAGGACATGTTATAGCATCACCAAAGATGAGACTGTAGAGGCTTTGAGAAAATTAAAGATGAGAGAAACAGTAGGATCAGATTATATTCATGTGGAAGCATGAAAATGTTTGGGCGAGGAAGGACTAGACTATTTGACTAGGTTATTTAATGTCATTTTTAGGACTGTAGAAGTCCTAGATGAGTGAATAATTAGTATAATTATCCCATTATACAAAACTTAAGGTGATATTCAGAGTTGCAACAACTATAGAGGTATCAAATTACTTAGCCATATTGTATAATTATGAGAAAGGATAGTTGAGAAGACGCTGAGAATAAACATTTCAATATTTGAGAGTTAAGAATAACTTTGAAGCAATTCATCTTACAGAAAGGCTTTTAGAAGTTTGAAGGGATAGGAAAGATAATTTCATATGGTGGTTATGAAGCTTAGGAAGGTTTATTGTAGGATATATTACGTAGTGTTTTAGAGTTACTTATAGGATAATGCTGTCCACTTTAATTATATTCGGGTTTTAAAGATATACACGACAGAGCATAGACATGAGAATGTAGGAGGAGACATAGAGGACTTTCTTATTGATGTTAGGTTACAATAGGAATCATTGTTGAGCTCTTTTGTTTTTATGATTGTTATGGATGAGCTCACGAAAGGTGTTCAAGATGAGGCACCATGGTGTGTGTTATCTGTTAATGATATTGTCTTAATTAGTGAGATTAAAGATGGAGTTAACAATAGATTATAAAAGTGGGGACATACTCTAGGTCTATTTCTATATGATTGAGCAAGTTAAAAATTGAGTACTTCGAATGTAACCTAAATGAAGAAGAAGAAAGGACAATTGTCATTAGTAATACTCTAATACTGTGAAGTTTAAATATTTCAGTCTGATAATAAAATGCAATGGAGATATTGATTACGACATTAGTCACCATATAAAGGTAAGATGGCAAAATTGAAAATATGTTGTTGGATTATTGTGCAATAAGAAGGTATCAATAAAGCTAAATGAGAAAGTTTATCATATGGTGGTTAAATTAGCATTGTTGTACCACTCAGAGCAGCGGCTGATTAAGATGATCCAATTTCAAGTATCGATGGTAGCATAGACGAGAATAATGGTGGATGGGTGGTCATACATGATTGGATAGGGTTTGGAATAAAATTATTAAAGAGAAAGCAATGATGGTGTCCATAGAGGACAAGATGAGGGAAGTAAGATCCATATGGTTTGGTCATAATCAAGAGAAGTGACGATTGGTACAAGTGCATATATGTAGAGATGTAAGGATTGACCTTTCGGTATATAAAAGGGTTATAGGTAGACTGAGGAAAAATTAAAATGAACTTATTTGACAGTTGAGACTTATGGACAACGCAGCTCATCGTAGAAGTTTGTGGAGGTCTAAACTCAGATTACTTAGAAAGTCAGTCAACTTCAATGTTATTTGACATGTAAGCTAGGTTATATTATTGTCCTTCTAGCTTCTTCGTTTTGTAGTGTTATTCTGTTGCACTTAGTTTCCATAGTGTTTATTTGTTTATTTAATATTTTAATATTGCTTGATTTTAATATTTGTTGCTTCTCTTTTCAAACGTGTTTCAAAATATTTTAATCCAATAAATATTTCCTGAAAAGTTTTATGTTGGTCTCTATACTTGCACGCCTTATAGTGTTGTGCTTAACACATTTAGCTTTCCCATGCTCTATGAAAGTGTGGCCCTAAATGGGAATTATTGCTGTTGTAAAAGTTACAAAGGTATTTGGTTGGTTCTCTAGTTACTTATTATGTTTTTCATTTTGCTCTGCCCTTGTTTTAGTTTTCGTTGTGGATCTTTTGCTACAGATCCTTCATTTCAAGTTTCTATTGATTTTCATAGGTTCACAGTCGGGCTGATAATGCTTTTAAGAGGAATAGATGGAAACTCTCGTTGTTCCTGGTGCCATTATTTACATTGTCTTCCTACATCACAATAGAGTTTCATGACATAGCCTTCATACGGTATGTCATTTTTGATTCAATACACCACTTACTCCCTCATCCCTACCCCCCAAAGCTGCGGTAGAATTTGATTCAATAACTTAGGAGCTCATTATTGAGGTGATTATATATTGTTGAAACTATTTGAACATCCAAGTTTCAAAATGAAATGTCTTTTGCAGTAAAGCTGGATGTAATCTCAACAGTACAGGAATTTTTTTTAATAAAAAGGGGAGTATATAGTTAAGTAGATGACAAATATGAGGAGCTTCATTAATTTAGATATACGTTTTTTTTACAATTCTTCCCAAATTTGGTTTAGGAAAGCAGTTTTAGAAGGATTTCGAAAAGACTTTGGATGGCTAAGATTATCAATAGGCATGGCCATATATCTTCAATTTAATGGATGGAAGACCTTTTACTTTCTACTCGAAATGCAAATGCTTAAGCTTCATCATATCGGATGTTTGTTTTTGAGCATTTTGTATTTAACTTTCATGTGTAAATGAATTACTTGTTGACCACAAACTTCTCAATGCGAACCCTAAATTTACAAATGCCAAACTAGTAATTATAATGAACATATTCATGGTATGTTTGTTATTGATAAGCTCCAATTGCTCTTGCAGTCCAACTAAGCAGGCCATGAGCTAAATTTGACATGCTGCTACAATAGGAAATCAAAGGCATACCACTTGTCAAACATCACCAATTCACAAATGCAGGGCCTATGTTTCCAACTATGTATCTGATGGAGAGCAAGAGGTACCTATGTAGGAATTTAGCACTTCATGTGTAAATCAACATGTTAAATCTCTAAGCCTACAATACGATTGACTGTATTCCTTTATCACATATTTATTGCACATCCCTGTGATGATTCTTGTAAAGTTAGGCTACATGAGTATATAGTATATTATGATTTGGTTGTTTTACACATTATTATGAGAGTACAGTATTGGATTACATGGTAATATAGTAGCATTAGCAAATGATAGGAAATGTTGAATTGTAAATATAAGTGATGTTGCTTTTGGAAGATAGACACCCGACCCCCTCAAGCCTCCCCCAACCCCAAAAAATAAAGAAAGAGAGAAAAGACTAACAATGCCTACCCTGTGAGTGAACTCCTTTGATTGGACTTAATTTGACTTGATGACCTTTTTTTCGTACTTTTTATAAGTATTGTATTACTTATGAGTACTAATATGTGTAGACGCTTGCTTACTAGTCTTAATGAATATTTATTGATATTAGCGAGTGCTGAAAAGTGTTGAATAATAAGAAAGTTTATAAACTAACATAGTACAATGTTAAGAGAACTAACCCAGTGAGTATTGTGCTAATGACTACTGAAAATTGTTAGAATAATAACGTAATACAATGTTAAGAGAACTGACCCAGTGATCGAACTATTCTGTTGAGCGGGTCGATGGTTCAACCGATCAGACTGGTTGGCCTGGTTTACTGTCAAACTAGGTTGGGCCAGCATGACTCGGTTGAACATGAAAAATTTCGTTATATATGTATTTACTGTATTTTTTCCAAAATTTGAGTATTTTCGAACATTCGAAATACAAAAACAATAGCAAATAATCTCTACAAGTAGCATAAGCTAACGTCTAACATAGATAACATCAACAACAAAGGAAAACAAATTATCCACATGACAACTAGCAAAGAAAAGAAGATCGATGTCTAATACACAACATAAATAACACAACTAATCACCATAGAAATCAACGTCATCGTAATAGCCACTTCTATACACCTATCTAGCATTACGAAATAATGCTAAATCCAATCGTTTGGGATAGATAATCAAACCATCTTCATCATTACTATCACTAGGTCCACGACCATGAGAATTATCATCACCATCACCATCATCATCACAAACATCCACTAGCACAATTCACAAGTAATGAGAGTTAGTAATCTATGAAGTTTAAAGTAATTAATATTCATATAAATTACTCATTACATACCAACTCTAGGTTCATTACGAGGTTGATTGGCTTGTTCATTCTGAAGCATTTCTTCTAACTCATCATAATCTGACTCACCTTACGGTTCATCCACAACCACCCAAAAGTCAATTATCTGTATACAATTGAGATCAATTAGATCATAGGGCATTTTCTTTCTACAAAGCTTATAATCATATAGATAGGCATATTGTGAACATTATACACAAAAACTACAACAACAATTCTAAGAAGGAAGAACTTAATTGCCTATTCTTTAATCGAAGATCATAATGCAGATATACAGGATTGTTTATCTTCTCATGTTCCAACCTATTTCTCTTTTTTTGTGTGGATGTACTAAAAAACACTCTAATTCCTCTCACACCTTAAAGATGATGCGATTTGACTAAGAAGTTTTATGGCTAATTTTTTGAGATTTGGACAATCATTGTCCAAATATGCACCACCACTCATATACGTTAAAATCACAAAATAAGCTAAGTTAGTAAATAAAAATGTACATATTCAAAGGTAAATTTTCTCAATTATATTAAAGGAATACTAATAATTAAAAATAATTTAATTAATAATATACCTGGGTAATCAGTCTTGATACTAAGCAAACCAAATTACCTTCTAAATCCTTTCTCATGATTACAAAAGTTCCTAGCCTCTTCAACTAGCTTAGAACTACTACTACCACCAAGCTCAGAGCCAATAACGTCGAGCAAACCAACCATAACCTCAAGCTTTTGGCAAAGACTATCTTGACCATATTGAAATGTAGGATTCAACCAATTAGCAATGTCATGTATGCTTTTACCCAATCGCTTATCCATCTATCCTTCATAATTTGAGTGTACGGCCTATATAACGTCTTCTTCTTCCTAAATATTTCCTTAATTGCCTTTCTTGCTCTATGCATTCCCTCATAAACATAGCCTAAAGTCAGGATTTCATCAGAATCAACAATACGAAGCAATCTCATAAGAGGACCAACAGTTTTCATAATCACTAAGAAATCATTCCAAAACTAAGAATCTAGAATGATTTCTTTTGTTGCTTTGCTACTTACTGACCTAGAAGGCCTCCACCTATGAAATTCAGGACTAGTAACCATGGCTTACAAATCTAGCTTATGGTCATGAGGGCTTTTCAAAGCTATAAATATAGTGGCAAATTGTCCATCCAGGCCTTTTCCTTAACCCAACCCAATGGCCATTTGTGATTATATAAAAACTTAGTCACAGATCCACATTAAGCAAGATCAACAACATGAGGCATTTTAAAAATATCTTGCAATATCAAATTCAAACAATGAATAGCACATAGACAGCAACAAATATTTTCATATTTCTCATTTAATAATCTCCCAATAGCTTCAAAATTCTCCAATTTTCGATTACAAGATGCACAACATCTTAAGCACCAATCATATCAATAATTGAGAGAACAACTTGTAAAGAAGTTAGGCATCAGTCATAATAGCAAAGGCATCAATAGATTTGATGAAAGCAATTCCTTTAGGGCAACAAACAAGAAGATTGGTGAAATTTCTATGTCTACCATCAAAATAATAGAATTGTTCACTAACCCAGTATAAATGACAAATAAAATAAAAATGAGAAATTAAGATTACCAGATGATTTTTTTTAAATGTTCAAACTCCAAGTTGATGGCTCTATGCCTCTATGGTTCTGTCCAATTCAACATAAAATCTCAAACACACTAAGCAAGAGGGTGAGACTGAGAGTGTGGGAGACTGAGAGTCTGATTAAGTAGTAGTTGAGCTTAAAGGGAAGGCAGCAAGCTACTCAAACTCAAAAAAGGTAGAACAAAAGGGAGATCAAGAAGGAAAGAGAGATATGGGAAGAACGAAAGGTAGATTGAGAATAGAAGGTAGAACCTTGAACAGATTATTATCACTACTGGTACCGAAATCACCAGCTGGAAACACTATCGACGAGGGAGGGCGACAAGCTTTGACGGATAAACTACTAGCCGTTAGGGTTCTGAGTCATTGAGCGTCTAGTGAGGAAAGGAGTGAGGCAACGAGCAAGAGGAGAAAAAAATCTGACAGCCGCAAAAAAAATACAAAACTTTCATATGAAATGGGAAAACCAGGTCCAACCGCAGGTAGGCTGGTTTGATCGAGCATTTGGGTCAATCGAGGTTCCGCTAGGTTTTTTTGGTTCATTGGCTAGATTGTTTCTAATAATTAACTAGCTTCCTACCCCAACTGGTTTCCCAGTCTGGTCAATTCGATCAGCCGGTCTGGGATGGTTCTCTCAACCATGACGTAATATTGACCGATGTTGATGAATGTTAACTAATGTTAATTAATGTTGAATATTGACGATAAGTGCCTAAGACAAGTTAAAATAAACATGTCCACAGAATTCAAAGATTCATGTTTGATGAGGACCTCAATTGAAGATAAGCTATCCTTGTGATTTTAAGGCTAGAAATGATTTTAAAAAGACCTAAAGTCCTTTATGAGTTAGCACTATCAATTACAAGTTCAAACATTAAGAATTATGCCAATAATAGGTTTTTCTCTTCAAAAAATTTGAGACTAAAAAAATAAATATAAGTTATCGGAATAGAAATGAAAAATGCAAACTTAAAAAACAGATATTTAAAAGTTATAAAATATAGGAATGAGCACATATTAGTCAGGACATAAATATTCAATTCTTTTCTTTTTACTTTGTTCTTAGAGAAAGAAAGCATTCTCTTCACTCGAGCAACAAGTCATTCATATAGAGTAAGTGAGATTTTATATAACTAATTTGTCTCTGTATTTATACATATGTGTTCAATTGATAAAATCCAATAAAACTAAATTCACATAAACTATGAAGTTCCTATTATATAATTAAGTATTTTATTAAAGAAAAAGTGAATCTTTATTTCATTCCAACTTGAGTAACAGAATCAGATATAACATTTCCAATTTACATCAAAGATCCAATCATACTTAGGTAAGGGCATTTTGGTAGGCCCCCATTTCCTAAAACTAATAAACTAGGCTCATCATCTACTAATTTCCTGTTAACTGGGGTTCAGATAAGATATTGAATAGTCCTTGCTATTTTATCACCAATCCTAGTTTTGCTTTGAAAGTTTCTCATATTTCTGTGCTTCTAACATCCACAGATGACAGCACACGAACATGCTAACATGCTTTAGCACCATGCTTCCTATGCTTTTCCTTGTAGCATTTCTTGTATACAAGGAAGAAAGTTACATACTGAAAGTTTGCTTTAGTTTGCTATTGTCTTGGGGATGCACCTTACTTTTCTACTATGAGGAGATTTATAGATGAGCATCAGAAACATGCTACTAAACCTACAGTCCTAGATTTTTAGATTAGATATCAAGGATGATTATGAATGCAGTTTCAAAGGAGGACCTTGAACTTATAAGCAACCAATCTTTGATTCTTAGAAGGTGGTCTGCTGATTTCCATTTTGACAAGCATGCATCAGCTAAGAAAGCCTATTTATGATTCGTCCCCCTAGTCCTCTTCATAGGAAACAGCCCCCTTTAGCATTCATATTCTTGGTCTTTCTAATTTCAGTGGAGTTGGCATGTGCTTCAGTTTCAAAATCCAAATCATCATGTAAAGAAATGGCATCACCCCACAATCTAGATGACATAGTTTTAGGAACAATAGGAATTTCCCCTCTTATTAGATTCTCTTGAGTTTGCATCATACCTTTACCATCTATAGCCCTAATTCCTGGTGATAAAACTTTAACTATCTTTTCAAGATCAAAACCCTAGGCAAGGAAAGATCGTCCTCCCCATCTTCATATCTATGTATATTCCTTGAATCGGCCCACAAAACATGCTTTTCGATATAATTGAAGTCACTTTCATCCTTGGTTAACCTTTTGCAGCCATTGGTCAAGCCACCGATGGTACATGACATATTATTGCACGCCAATGGAAAGCGCCGCAATAACCAACTATCTGTCTAATTAGTAAATTAAGTATTCGTTCCACATAATAGTGTGAAAACCAAACACATTACAAAATATTTTCTGCAAGTAATTTTAATGATGGCAAGTACCATATTTTGTTGTATGACATATATAAAAACCCCAAGAATCTGAATAAAAAGGATCAATCATGATTTCATCACTATGCATTGTTTTAGTATCTTTTGATGCTTATTGCTATTATGGAAATAATAATGATAACATTGTTTCTATCATGTAGCAGGATATATATGAAGTACATCAATCTTTATCTTATAATGAACCTGTTTAAGAACTTATGTGACAAATAAGAAAGCCTTCATGGTAATAATAGTGGTTAAATGCCCATCCAACTTCTTTAATCTAATGTTTCGTTCTTGAATTCAAAAATGTCCATGCAAAATATAGTTTAAAAAACTTAGAGCATATTCATAGTATTGGATTAATTAAAAGCCCCTTCACATAAAATATTGTATGAATCACACCGAACTATGCACGTTCATCAAACCTGATCAACTTTTGTATGCTTCATGAGTTTTATGCATGACCCTAAAAAGAAACATTAAGCACTTGGGTTCGATTATCCAATGAAAAGGAGAGATTGACTGTGACATATGTCATTGTATAAGGTTGGGATAACAAAAATGGGCATATGCATATGAAGTAATGCGTAGTAAAAAAATCCCAACAAAGCTATAGGATAAAATTACCATATGGTAGCAAGACCAACATTATTATATGACTGAAGTGTTGATCGGTTAACCAGACCAAGGTCCAAAGATTGATGATAGTAGAGAAGGGCATGATCAAGTGGATGTTTGGTCATACTATATTAGATAGGATCATAAATGGGATTATTATAGAGAAAATAGGGGTGGTGCTTATAGTAAATACGATGAGGGAAGTAAGACTGTAACGCTCCCACTGTACCTGTGTCACTGTTCATCTCCATAATTTCTATTACAACTGATAAACCAAATGAATGGGGCGTTAACGCCGCCTCGAAGGATAAGGCTCTATACACCATGACTGGATATAACATGGGTCACTTATATACATCCTCAAACTTCATCCAATAATATACAAGTAATGACTAACTAACTTAAAGTTTACATAACCATAAACTTATATCACTACCTACTGAAGTGCTTATCCAATGGTTTCCATATAATAAGAACAGCCACCACTATGAACCCATCTAGATGTCTTTGGACCTTTGATTTCTTCAACTTGCTTGGTAGAATAAAGCAAATCATGGGCATGCCTAAAACAAAACATGAAAACATTTCGAATGGTGAGCCGAAGCTGAGTACATATATTACTATATTGTAAAATAACCTTGAAACATTGGTTGGGCCTGTGCTTTGTAATTCATTTTAAGTTAAAACAATGAATGAGATGAATGCACAACTACAATGCTAGTTATTATCTGATAGTGAACCCCTTCATGCTGTTATGATTTATGGATAGGTATACACCTGCCTAGCCGATCGAGGGCCTAGCTTGAAGGCGCGTGGATAACTGGAGGGTGAATACCCTATGGATGATAATTGGCACGGTCACTAATTAAATGATAAATTACTGTATAAACTGATTCATTGATGTGCTTACCAAAATATTATAATTTTGATAAATACGTACTGAATTCTAAAGATACAGACAATGAACGTACCTAAGATCTTTTGAATATAATCTGACTTGCAAAAGATGTTTTTGATTTGATAAATATGTTGTGACTTGATAAGACTTATCCATAACGGGGAACGATAACTAGGCCTTGACTCTGTTTCATAAATGTCATTGTAGGTATGTGTAGTCAGTAAATGATCTTTACTCACATAATTGAGTAAGTAAAAGTATGTGTATTAGAAATTGAGTAATTAAATGGTATACATAACTTAGGTATTTCAACATAACTTCAAAACTGGATTAATGAAAGTAATTAAATCCGATATAAAGTAAATGAAAATAAAATAAACCACAATGAGACAAATGAGATTATAAAGGAAAAGGCCTTGATGGTGACAAATGGAAGAGTAGTTTTGGCCTTTTCTGAAATAGGTTGCTGATACGGGTTTAAGGTTTGCTGATGTATAGCTTAGTTCAAGATAACAGCAAGTACACTGTATTGGCTTGATAAATATATTTGATATATTCTGAATTGAGTAAGTAATAGATGTTTGAGGCCAAGAGAGATATGTCTTGGTTCAAAATAGCATAAACTGTAATAACTTGGTCTGATAAATATGGTTTCTGAGTCAAAAATTCTCCCCACTTTCCATATTTCATTCAAAAATCCATTAGATATAGAATTCCACCTCAATGAGTCATTGAACTCAACAGAAGCTATTAAGCTCACTAAACTTGGTATTGTCTTTGTAAAATCCATAGTTGATTCAAAGCTCATAAACAAGCTCCCAAATTGTAAACTTGTCTTCTTCTTTCTCATTAATCAAGCTAAAAGCTCCATGAAAGTCCATGAATATTCCTTTCTCCCTTAAATGACCTTACTTGGTCCAAAATACTCAAAATTAGTGCATGATCAATCTCACTCAATCTTTATTATTACTCTTTATACAATTACTCAAAACGTTTTCAAAAATCACCAAATTAAAAATGCTCAACCAAAATTCATGAAATATAATACGAAATTCGACCATAGTATGGAAAATCTATAGTGAAATTTTCAAAATTTTCCTACAAGTATACACTGCACAGAAATTGCAACAACAGCCTAGTTTGCACCAAAGCAAGTCAGTTCACTTCAAAAATTCATAACTTTCAGTCTTGACCGCAAATGGAGACCTACAATTTGAATATGTAAATACTAAGAAGTCCGAAAAAGCTTTTATTCACAACACAAAACATGATTCCGACAATAAGGTGTAACACCCCCAGCCTCTCCGGCCAGAAGCATTACGTTTTCTTAACTTTCCACCTAAATTTTGGGACGAAACGGACAGAGTTTCCCCTGAAAACTGGCCATTTCCAGACCATAAGCCTTACAACAGATCCCTGCAATTACACGGAAGCATAAAACATTTAAAAGTAGCTTAACGGCCACACGCCGGAGTTCACAACTCAACGAGCCACCCGCTCGGAGTACACCAACCAGATTAATTCAGGAATAAAGGAGAAATGGAAGATACAACTCAATGGTTCACACAACCGGAGTATTGGGGTTTATATCCCAAAACACAACTAACTTTAACCAAAAGACATCTAACTGACTAGATGGTTAGCTCATAAGACCGTACAGAGCGACTCATAAACAATATGCATTACATGAACTTAGAATCCCTGTTTACAAACATTTCAAACCAAGAATTCATAATGTGACTTCATTAAACACGTAAGATCCCTTCGATGGGCACAAACGACACCTTGCAAGCGTGAACGGATTCCATCTTGTCATAGCTAATTCAATCTTTTTCCTGTTATAAAGAATACCTGGGGAAAAGGAGGAAAGTGTAGTGGGATGAGCAACCACATGCCTAGCGAGTGTCCCCCCGACCCCCTTAAAACCAAAACCATTGCAGGCAATAGTATCTTTAATAGTCACATATTACGTATTCATACTTTACTATCATATTAGGCATTCTCGAAGTTCTTGTAAAATACTACTAACCATAAACTTCATTTTAGTCGTTGAGATTCATGTTTAGGCCTAACTAACAAGCACTTAGCACATAAGCAAGCATCGAGGGCTAAGCATAGAAACTCTCTTTTATAGGCTAAGCATGGGTATCTTTCTTTTTCATAAATATAACTTCTTAGCATTCTAGTTTAAACTATGCATGAAACCTCATTCGTATGATGTGCACATGAAGTTATCTTTTTATTTCATAATCATTCTTGTCTTGGAATTTCATTCGTATGATATACATAAGGCACACACACATTTCAAGTCTTATTCATAGGGTATGCGTGAAACATGCTCATAAGGCTTTCTTTTTCATAATCGTATCTTACTTAGCATCTCATTCATAAGTTATACTTGGAATGTTCACATAACACTTTACTTAGATTTCATTCATATGACTTGCACAAGCATCTTTCTTTCTTTTCATGAAAATGCTTCACTTATCCTTACTTAAAATCTCATTCATATTTCATTCATAAGAAAAGCACATAACATGCACAGAAAACTTTTCTTCTTTTCGTGAAAGCACTTTGCTTAGCCTCTTGAGGCTCTTGTTCTTTCAAAAGACATTTCATTTCATAATGGTCGTACAATGACCCTCATAAACTTTTCATACATCATCCCATATGGCCGCTTAGGGCCCATAAAAACTTTCTTTCATTCAAAATATATAGAATGGCCGAGCGCCAATTGCTATTCTTAACTTAGTACGAAAGTACTTTTGGCATAAGATCATTACAAGTGCTAATTGGGTGAGATCTGTTCTCAACCCCATAGTGAGACCTAACGCTCACACTTAAGCTCTTACTCCCGGGATGGCTACATATAACATATCGGACCATTATATTAACCCTCGTCAGGGCCTCTAGAGTTTCCGGACCTTCCCATAGGTTAACATCGTTCTTTCCATATTGTCCGAAGCACATTATCTTAGCCACTTTAAAGCATATGGGCCATAACGGCTAATAATTTTGCTACTTCTCCCAGCAAAATCATTTATCATGTAACTCACGCCTTTGTAAAAACTCTTTAGGATTCCCCCGTTGAAGCAGGTTCACTCCCAAAACTGTATTCATTTAGTTAAAATATACCATCATGCACTAATATTTATGGCAATTATCATTTCAAACATGAAATCCTTCTTTGAAAAACTCACCCTTATGCACATAGTGTAACTTGAGGACATGGAAGGGAAGGGGGTCCACATGTATCACATTTAAGCACTTCATAATCAATTCAGCATAATTAGACACATATGGCCTCGCAATCCACATGATTGCAGTTAATTCACAACCCAGGCTCCCTTCTCACAAGCACCGTACCGCAAAGACCTCAAACCACTCATAGTTCTACCTCAAACCATCCAACTACCATCTCGGTTTCAATTTCGCAATTTAGCATTCTAATCATCATGATATACTGAAAAGAAATATGTAAACTTACATAAACTTGCCCATGCTTAACTTACCAAGTAAGCAATTAGCAATTACCAGTGCGATGCAACTAACGGTTACATCGTACACACATTTATACATATAGACATTCATACGACCTTGATTTAGTAAGCCAAGTCAAACTAACTAGGCATGAAACATGATTACATTCATGTATGGCAGTTAGGGGACGTAAACATGCTCAGTTCGTCATTCAAATACTATGTCTAAAGCTATTGTACAAGCATAATTCAACTAAATAGACAAGTATCGGTTCGAAGTAACATTTAAGCCTATTCATGCCATTCAAGCTTAACTATTCATGCCTTTCAAGCTTAACATGAATCAAGTCTCTATTTAAACATAAAACGATTCACTTCGAAGTTTATAAACGATCATGGAACGACCAAACCTTTATATACATTGATTTTAAACTCTTACAATTCACTTTAAAATTAACCAACAATTATGAAATAACTGAGCATATTTATACGTTAATTCTAAATAGTTACGACTCATTTCGAAGTTCATGTATGATTATGATTCATATGTGATTATGATTCATATGCGATTATGACACGACTAATCATATATACGTTAATTCTAAGCATTTATAATTCATTTCGAATGACATCTTCAAGCATACATTAAGTAAATAAATTCGAATCTAAGCTAAACATACTTACCTTACTTCGAATTAAAACTTTCAGCTTGAATTAGCAAAATTGATTTAAATCGAAGCTAAGCATACATAATTCATTTCGAATTAATATTTCAGGCATAATTTACGTCCATTGGTTCGAATTGACGCTAAACATATATAAATCGTTTCGAATTAACATTTCAAGCATAATTCACCTAAATTGATTCGAATCGAAGCTAAACATATATAAACCACTTCGAATTAACATTTCAAGTATAATTCAGCTAAATTGATTCGAATCGAAGCTAAACATACATAATTCGTTTCGAAATTAAATCTCATGCATGAATTCACGAAATTGAAGCTGATCATATATGATTCATCTCAAATTACAATTTTAGGAAACACATTTCTAGCAAATTTGGCTGCCCTAATCTGACATGCAAGACCAATTCCTCTAAAACATTTGCGAAATTAATACTAATTTAGGAGGCGAGGAACACCCACCTGGACTCCAAACTAAATGACCCGATTTTGGGGTTTTGGGGCTGAATTGAGACGCTTAGGGACCCGAATTTCGTTTCTCTCTGCTGCTACGCACATACTCGAGGCAACCCCACCATTTTAGCCCTTCATCGTTGCTGCTTCTGATGGCTACTGGAACCGAGCTCAACCGCCGCCGGTTCACCGGCCTTGGTCTCTCCGCCCATCAGCGTCTGAAGCCCGGTCGCGTCCCCCCCGTTCTTCTCTTGCTCGACCCCCCCTCTCTCCTTGCGATGGGACAGAGGTCGGCCGGCGCCCAACTCGCCGGTGCACCGCCCCCGCCTTCCGTCGTCCCCAGCTCGCTGCCTGTCGGCCCCTCGCTCTCTATTCCTCTCTCTCCCATGTGTGGGTCACGGCCAGGGGTTTGGAGACCCCTCCCCCCCCGGTCATGCTTATCTCTTTATGCCTGATAGAGAAAGGGGCTTCAGCCCCTCACGGTTTTTTTTCCCCTTTTTTTTGGTTTGGTTGTTTTGGTCAATAGCTCAGTCAACTACAATTGCTAGTTCAATCTCGCAACCTCCTATTTTTGACCCAGTCGTTAAAATGACCTTCTATCGACTATTCGTTCCCAAATATATAAAGGTTCGATTTTCATAAACCTCGAAACTAATTCTGAGGTTTCGAAATCCTAATGGTACTCGGGAAACGACTAAATAAATCAAATAACAACTAAATTAAACTACTAACATAATTTAAAGGCATAAATGACACGAATTGACTTTAAAATCAATAATAGGACTAATAACCCGCTTTTTTATAAAATTATTAGCTCTCATAAGCACATCGATAAGAATTTAACTCATACGGTTACTAAAAATACGATTTTATAACGTAAAAAGCAAGACAAGAAACTTAACGTAAAAATAACGAAGGCGGGTCTTACATTCTCCCCCCTCAAAAGAATTTCGTCCTCGAAATTCTAAACCTAAGTTCGGTCATACCCAGACTGTGCCCATAAACCATGATCTACATGGTAGGTTTCCAAAAGGTTTCATTTTGAAGACATTGCTTCTTTTAAATCGAAAGAAAATGGCTTATGGTATCCAGTCTCCTCCTCGCCAGTCCTCTTCAAGCATCTACTCACTCTATTTAGGCGCCGAGGGCAAATCGTATTGAAGAGGGGCAAATGAGTTGGCATGGACAACCATATTGAGTTTGTTTTGAAGAATGAACAAAGATTTTCGATAATCTAGGCTTAGTTCGCACGACAAGTACTAATTCTATGAATATGCATCTGTAAGTAGGCATCGAAGGGCATGACAATCGAGACAATGACGTCTTAAGGTCATACACCAGCAGTTTCATTCTAAAACATGGATTCAAGTCGCTTTTGGGACCACAATGATTAACATTGAGATTCCTATCCACATTTAGAATAATCAAAATGGCATATAGCACCACATAGCATCACTTAAGCAAGCAATTACAAAAGGGAAGCATACGCAACTGATGTTTGTATGTTTATACATCCGTCACAACTAGGTTTTAGGCCTCGCATTCACGTTGACTTAGGTAGGACATGCTAAAATGATATGAAGAGGTTAACAACAGAGTAGGGAAGGTCAGGGATCACGGATAGCGTGAACTCGCATAATCATGTCGGCAAAAACAACTTGGAGAAGGAGATGTTGAGGCAGGAATGTAAGTCGATGATTTCGATCGTGGGGACCCTTTCCCTAGGGTTCTTACTTGGGACTGATCATTTCTGAAGTCATAAATTCATACAAATGAATGGTTATGCTCCTAGATGAGTCCTGGGTCTATGGCTTATGGGCCTACATGCTTCCGCTGTGCTACTACGATCAAACATGCAAAGGCAAGAATGTATGAATGCAGATTTCGAAGGTCATCTCATCACGCTTATTATGTGTGTCTGCAGTTATTCAGCTATTACGTGGAATTATAGAATTCGCAGAATGTAGGCAACAAGTCAGAGATTATGCCATGCCATGAATCACTAAACTTATGCCATTGGCTAATCAAGCCACATGCCAAGCCAACTTAAGTCAAGCAAATACCAAGATACACATTTACTAAGCCAATCATCCACAGGATTCTTAAAAATTGTGCTTGATAACATGATCCCGAGTATTCTACTATGCTACTTTCTTAAACATGAGATATATATGTCTATGAACGTGATTCATGTAAGTGCAGCTCTATTGTCATTTAGTCATGCATTACATACATCGAGTTTGACTAATCCAACTATAACACGAGAGAACAGTATTGATGGGCTGTAAATGATGATCCAAGAGTCATGCCGTGAAACCAGCTACCTAAATCAAATCATTCTAACTAATACAGTCACATGTTCAATCAAATTCAAGCCAAGCAATTACAAAACCTCACTTTGTTGGTATTTGATCACAAACACATCGATGGCCTTATAAGTACATGTTAAGGTTTTATGTGGTACATCTATCCTACAGGTAATCATAGGAGTCCCACTGCTTATGTCGCTCACCTCGGTAGGGATTGTTTACTATGTACAATTCCAAAGTCTACCAGGTTCTTTCTCCCTTATGCTTTTTAGGTATATCAGGGTTCGTTCGGGCCAAAACATTGTCGCCCCATTCACGAATGACAATCCATAAAATTAAAAAAAAGGAATTAAGTAATGCAGGGTTTAGACAATAATGGCAAGGAAGGGGAACAGTAGGGACACTACGTAATGGTTCATAAGGTCCTACCATTAGTACATAGTCTTCAAGCATGTATATAAAAGTAACCCTTAATATACTTAGGGAATTCGAAATTCAAAAGAAAAGAGGGAAGACATCATTTAGTAGGATTACCAATTGTAGCAATCGATCTCGACACGTATAGTACAATGGCATGTACTTGGAAACCTAAGCTCGTTTATCGTAGCTAAAGAGTGTAAAGTAAATCTTGACTCGCCAACAAAAAGATATTAACATTTCGAAACTTTGGATTTCCAAGGTGAAAATAGCCGATCTGTTTTGAACTTCTTCTCTACCATCCTTTGAGTACGTCTACTCACTCCATTATGGGGCCCGCGGAGCAAATCGTACTTTAGGGGCAAAGATGAGCTTAGAAAAGAATTTTTAATCGCTCGGGTCTACTTGACGTGCTTTAACTATCGATTGTCTTATCAGAGCTCACAAAGAAAACACTTACCATTCGAAACATCACTTAGCTCACACGATACAAGTGAATTGCACTCACTTCCTAACACACGACTCATATACATCCGATTGGCTCAACCGGATCACCGAAAAGTCAATCAGTGAAGTCAGTTAGCACGTTAGGAACATATTGCACCAATGAAGTACTCACCATGTCACTTGAAGGTGCGGGGAGAGCTATTTGGCTCTTATACTAACGCACAACTCGACACTTTTACTCAATCGACCTTCTCGAACCATACATAACTACTTAAGTGCAGCAACGATCATACAAAGCTCACATTTGCACACAAGCAAAACATATGTCACATATCCACAGAGTGTTCCTAGGCGACTATATGAAATGCAAGACTCAGGTCGCGGCCTATGGTTGCAGGACCTTTGCTCTGATACCATCAATGTAAGACCCACAGCCAGAAGCATTACATTTTCTTAACTTTCTACCTAAATTCTGGGACGAAATGGGCAGAGTTTGCCCTGAAAACTGGCCGTTTTCAGGTTATAAGTCTTACAACAGATCCCTGCAATTACACGAAAGCGTAAAACATTTAAAAGCAGCTCAACGGCCACGCACTGGAGTTCACAACTCAACGAGCCACCCATTCGAAGTACACCAACCAGATTAATTCAAGAATAAAGGAGAAATGAAAAGTACAACTCAACGGTTCACACAACCGGAGTATTGGGGTTTACATCCCAAAACATAACTGACTTTAACCAAAAGACATCTAACTGACTAGATGGTTGGCTCATAAGACCGTACAGAGCGACTCATAAACAATATGCATTACATGAACTTAGAATCCTTGTTTACAAACATTTCAAACCAAGAATACATAATGTGACTTCATTAAACACGTAAGATCCCTTCGATGGGCACAAACGACACCTTGCAAGCATGAACGGATTCCATCTTGTTATAGCTGATTCAATCTTTTTCCTGTTATAAAGAATACCTGGGGAAAAAGGGGGAAAGAGTAGTGGGATGAGCAACCACACACTCAGTGAGTGTCCCCCGACCCCCTTAAAACCAAAACCATTACAGGCAATAGTATCTTTAATAGTCACATATCACGTATTCATACTTTACTATCATATTAGGCATTCTCGAAGTTCTTGAAAAATACTACTAACCATAAACTTCATTTTAGCCGTTGAGATTCATGTTTAGGCCTCTGAATTTCTTAACTAACAAGCACTTAGCACATAAGCAAGCGTCGAGGGCTAAGCATAGAAACTCTTTTTTATAGGCTAAGCATAGGGATCTTTCTTTTTCACAAATATAACTTCTTAGCATTCTAGTTTAAACTATGCATGAAACCTCATTTGTATGATGTGCACATAAAGTTATCTTTTTATTTCATAATCATTCTTGTTTTAGCATTTCATTCATATGATATGCATAAGGCACACACACATTTCAAGTCTCATTCATAGGGTATGCGTGAAACATGCCCATAAGGCTTTCTTTTTCATAATCTTATCTTACTTATCATCTCATTCATAAGTTATACTTCGAATGTTCACATAACGCTTTACTTAGATTTCATTCAAATGACTTGCATAAGCACCTTTCTTTCTTTTCATAAAAATGCTTCGCTTATCCTTACTTGAAATCTCATTCATGTTTCATTCATAAGAAAAGCACATAACATGCACAGAAAACTTTTCTTCTTTTCTTGAAAGCACATTGCTTAGCCACTTGAGGCTCTTGTTCTTTCAAAAGACATTTCATTTCATAATGGTCGTACAGTGACCCTCATAAACTTTTCATACATCATTCCATATGGCCACTTAGGGCCTATAAAAACTTTCTTTCATTCAAAACATATAAAATGGCCAAGCGCCAATTGCTTTTCTTAACTTAGTACGAAAGTACTTCTGGCATAACATCATTACAGGTGCTAATTGGGTGAGATCTATTCTGAACCCTATAGTGAGACCTAACACTCACACTTAAGCTCTTACTCCCGGGATGGCTACATATAACATATCGGACCATTACATTAACCCTCGTCAAGGCCTCTAGAGTTTCCGGACCTTCCCATAGGTTAACATCGTTCTTTCCATATTGTCCGAAGCACATTATCTTAGCCACTTTAAAGCATATGGGCCATAACGGCTAATAATTTTGCTACTTCTCACAGCAAAATCATTTATCATGTAACTCACGCCTTTGTAAAAACTCTTTAGGATTCCCCCGTTGAAGCAGGTTCACTCCCAAAACTGTATTCATTTAGTTAAAATATGCCATCGTGCACTAATATTTATGGCTATTATCATTTCAAACATGAAATCCTTCTTTGAAAAACTCACCCTTAGGCACATAGTGTAACTTGAGAACACGGAAGGGAAAGGGGTCCACATGTATCACATTTAAGCACTTCATAATCAATTCAGTACAATGAGCCACACATGGCCTTGTAATCCACACGATTGCGGTTAATTCACAACCCAGGCTCCCTTCTCACAAGCACCGTACCACAAAGACCTCGAACCACTCATAGTTCTACCTCAAACCACCCAACTACCATCTCGGTTTCAATTTCGCAATTTAGCATTCTAATCATCATGATATGCTGAAAAGCAATATGTAAACTTATATAAACTTACCCATGCTTAACTTACCGAGTAAGCAATTAGCAATTATCAGTGCGCTGCAACCAACAGTTATATCGTTCACACATTTATACATATAGACACTCATACGACCTTGATTTAGTAAGCCAAGTTAAACTAACTAGGCATGAAACATGATTACATTCATGTATGGCAGTTAGGGGACGTAAAGATGCTCAATTCGTCATTCAGATACTATGTCTAAAGCTATTGTATAAGCATAATTCAACTAAATAGACAAGTATCGGTTCGAAGTTACATTTAAGCCTATTGATGCCATTCAAGCTTAACTATTCATGCCTTTTAAGCTTAACATGAATCAAGTCTCTATTTAAACATAAAACGATTCACTTCGAAGTTCATAAACGATCATAGAACGACCAAAATTTCATATACGTTGATTTTAAACTCTTACAATTCACTTTGAAATTAACCAACAATCATGAGATAACTGAGCATATTTATACGTTAATTCTAAATAGTTACGACTCATTTCGAAGTTCATATATTATTATGATTCATATGTGATTATGATTCATACATGATTATGACACGACTAACCTTATATACGTGAATTCTAAGCGTTTATAATTCATTTCGAATGACATCTTCAGGTATGCATTAAGTAAATAAACTCGAATCTAAGCCAAACATACTTACCTTACTTCGAATTAAAACTTTCAGCTTGAATTAGCAAAATTGATTTAAATCGAAGCTAAGCATACTTAATTCATTTCGAATTAATATTTTAGGCATAATTTACGTCCATTGGTTCGAATTGGCGCTAAACATATATAAATCGTTTCGAATTAACATTTCAAGCATAATTCACCTAAATTGATTCGAATCGAAGCTAAACATATATAAACCACTTCGAATTAACATTTCAAGTATAATTCACCTAAATTGATTTGAATCGAAGCTAAACATACATAATTCGTTTCGAAATTAAATCTCATGCATGAATTAACGAAATTGATTCAATTCGAAGCTAATCATATATGATTCATCTCAAATTACAATTTCAGGCAACACATTTCTAGCAAATTTGGCTGCCCTAATCTGACATGCAAGACCAATTCCTCTAAAACATTTGCGAAATTAATACTAATTTAGGAGACGAGGAACACCCGCCTGGACATCAAGCTAGAGGACCCGATTTTGGGGTTTTGGGGCTGAATTGGGACACTTATGGACCCGAATTTCATCCCTCTCTGCTGCTACGCACATACTCGAGGCAACCCCACCATTTTAGCCCTTCATCGTTACTGCTTCTGGTGGCTGCCGGAACCGAGCTCAACCGCCGCCGGTTGACCGGCCTTGGTCGCGCCGCCCATCGGCGTCTGAAGCCCTATCGCGCCCGCCCGTTCCTTCTCTCGCTCGACCCCCCTCTCTCTCCTTGCGATGGGACAGAGGTCGGCCGACGCCCAACTCGCCGGTGCACCGCCGCCGCCGTCCGTCGGCCCCAGCTCGCTGCCCGTCGGCCCCTCGCTCTGTCTTCCTCTCTCTCCTATGCGTGGGTTACGGCCAGGGGTTTGGAGACCCCTCCCCCCTATCGTGATTCTCTCTTTCTGCCTGATAAAGAAAGGGGCTTCGGCCCCTTATGTTCCCCCCCCTTTTTTCTTTGGTTTGGTTGTTTTGGTCAATAGCTTAGTCAACTACAATTGCTAGTTCAATCTCGCAACCTCCTATTCTAGACCTAGTTGCTAAAATGACCTTCTATTGACTATTCGTTCCCAAATATATTTATAAACCTCGAAACTAATTCTGAGATTTTGAAATCCTAATGGTGCTTGGGAAACGACTAAATAAATCAAATAACAACTAAATTAAACTATCAATATAATTTAAAGGCATAAATGACACGAATTGACTTTAAAATCAATAATAGGAATAATAACCCCCCTTTTATAAAATTATTAGCTCTCATAAGCACATCGATAACAATTTAACTCATAGGGTTACTAAAAATACGATTTTATAACGTAAAAAGCAAGACAGGCAATTTAACGTAAAAATAACGAAGGTGGGTCTTACATTCTTTCCCCCTTAAAAGAATTTCGTCCTCGAAATTCTAAACCTAAGCTCGGTCCTACCTAGAATGTGTACATAAACCATGATCTACATGGTAGGTTTCCAAAAGGTTTCATTTTGAAGACATTACTTCTTTTAAATCGAAAGAAAATGGCTTATGGTATCCAGTCTCCTCCTCGCCAGTCCTCTTCAAGCATCTACTCACTCTATTTAGGCGCCAAGGACAAATCGCATTGAAGAGGGGCAAATGAGTTGGCACAGACAACCATATTGAGTTTGTTTTGAAGAATGAACAAAGATTTTTGATAATCTAGACTCAGTTCGCACGATAAGTACTAATTCTATGAATATGCATCTGTAAGTGGGCATCGAAGGGCATGACAATCGAGACAATGATGTCTTAAGGTCATACACCAGCAGTTTCATTCTAAAACATGGATTCAAGTCACTTTTGGGACCACAATGATTGACATTGAGATTCCTAACCGCATTTAGAATAATAAAAATGTCATATGGCACCACATAGCATCGCTTAAGCAGGCAATTACAAAAGGGAAGCATGCGCAACTAATGTTTGTATGTTTATACCTCCGTCATAACTAGGTTTTAGGCCTCGCATTCACGTCGACTTAGGTAGGACATGCTAAAATGATATGAGGGGGTTAACAACGGAGCACAGAAGGTTAGGGATCACGGATAGCGTGAACTCACATAATCATGTCGGCAAAAACAACTCGGAGAAGGAGATGTTGAGGCAGGAATATAAGTCGATGATTTCGATCGTGGGGACCCTTTCCCTAGGGTTCTTACTTGGGACTGATCATTTTTGAAGTCATAGATTCATACAAATGAATGGTTATGCTCCTAGATGAGTCCTGGGTCTATGGCTTATGGGCCTACATGCTTCCGCTGTACTACTCCGATCAAACATACAAAGGTAAGAATGTATGAATGCATATTTCTAAGGTTGTCTCATCATGCTTATTATGTGTGTATGCAGTTATTCAGCTATTACGTGGAATTATAGGATTCACAGAATACACGCAACAAGTCAGAGGTTATGCCATGCCATGAATCACTAAACTTACACCATTAGCTAATCAAGCCACATGCCAAGCCAACTTAAGTCAAGCAAATACCAAGATACGTATTTACTAAGCCAATCATCCACAGGATTCTTGAAAATTGCGCATGATAACATGATCCCGAGTATTCTACCATGCTACTTTGTTAAACATGAGATATATATGTCTATGAACGTGATTCATGTAAATGCAGCTCTATTGTCATTTAGTCATGCATTACATACATCGAGTTCGACTAATCCAACTATAACACGAGAGAACAATATTGATGGGCTGTAAATGATGATGCAAGAGTCATGCCGTGAAACTAGCTGCATAAATCAAATCATTCTAACTAATACAGGCACATGTTCAATCGAATTCAAGCCAAGCAATTACAAAACCTCACTTTGTTGGCATTTGATCACAAACACATCGATGGCCTTATAGGTACACGTTAAGGTTTTATGAGGTACATCTATCCTACAGGTAATCATAGGAGTCCTACTGCTTATGTCACTCAGCTTGGTAGGGATTGTTTACTACGCACAATTCCAAAGTCTACTAGGTTCTTTCTCCCTTATGCTTTCTAGGTATATCAGGGTTCGTTCGGGCTAAAACATTGTCGCCCCCATTCACGAATACAATCCATAAAATTAAAAAAAAAAAGAACAAGCAATGCATAGTTTAGACAATAATGGCAAGGAAGGGGAACACTAGGCGCACTACGTAATGGTTCACAAGGTCCTACCATTAGTACATACTCTTCAAGCATGCATATAAAAGTAACCCTTAATATACTCAGGGAATTCGGAATTCAAAAGAAAAGAGGGAAGACATTAATTAGTAGGATTACCAATTGTTGCAATCGATCTTGACACGTATGGTACAATGGCATGTACTTGGAAACCTAAGCTCGTTCATCGTAGCTAAAGAGTGTAAAGTAAATCTTGACTCGACAACGAAAAGATATTAACATTTTGAAACTTCGGATTTCAAAGGTGAAAATAGGCGATCTGTTTTGAACTTCTTCTCTACCATCCTTTGAGTACGCCTGCTCACTCCATTATGGGGCCCAAGGAGCAAATCGTACTTTAGGGGCAAAGATGAGCTTAGGAAAGAATTTTCAATCACTCGGGTCTACTTGAAGTGCTTTAACTATCGATTGTCTTATCAGAGTGCACGAAGAAAACACTTATCATTCGAAACATCACTTAGCTCACACGATACAAGTGAACTGGACCCACTTCCTAACACACGACTCATATACATCCGATTGGCTCAACCGGATCACCTAAAAGTCAATCAGTGAAGTCAGCTAGCACGTTAGGAACATATTGCACCAATGAAGTACTCACCACGTCACTTGAAGGTGTGGGGAGAGCTATTTGGCTCTTATACTAACGCACAACTCGCCACTTTTACTCAATCCCTTCTTGAACCATACATAACTACTTAAGTGCAGCAACGATTATACAAAGCTCACATTTGCACACAAGCAAAACATATGTCACATATCCACAGAGTGTTCCTAGGCGATTATATGAAATGCAAGACTCAGGTCGCGGCCTATGGTTGCAGGACCTTTGCTCTGATACCATCAATGTAACACCTCCAGCTAGAAGCATTATGTTTTCTTAACTTTCTACCTAAATTCTAGGATGAAACGGACAAAGTTTCCCCTGAAAACTGGCCGTTTCCAGGCTATAAGCCTTATAACAGATCCCTGCAATTACACGGAAGCGTAAAACATTTAAAAGCAGCTCAACGGTCATGTGCTGGAGTTCACAACTTAACGAGCCACACGCTTGGAGTACACCAACCAGATTAATTCAAGAATAAAGGAGAAATGGAAGATATGACTCAACGGTTCACACAACCGGAGTATTGGGGTTTACATTCCAAAGCATAACTAACTTTAACCAAAAGACATCTAACTGACTAGATGGTTGGCTCATAAGACCGTACAGAGTGACTCATAAACAATATGCATTACATGAACTTAGAATCCCAATTTACAAACATTTCAAACCAAGAATACATAACGTGACTTCATTAAACACGTAAGATCCCTTTGATGGGCACAAACGACACCTTGCAAGCATGAACGGATTCCATCTTGTCATAGCTGATTCAATCTTTTTCCTGTTATAAAGAATACCTGGGGAAAAGGAGGAAAGAGTAGTGGGATGAGCAACCATACGCTCAGTGAGTGTCCCCCGATCCCCTAAAAACCAAAACCGGTGCAGGCAATAGTATCTTTAATAGTCACATATCACGTATTCATACTTTACTATCATATTAGGCATTCTCGAAGTTCTTGTAAAATGCTACTAACCATAAACTTCATTTTAGTCGTTGAGATTCATGTTTAGGCCTCTGAATTTCATAACTAACAAGCACATAGCACATAAGCAAGCATCGAGGGCTAAGCATAGAAACTCTCTTTTATAGGCTAAGCATAGGGATCTTTATTTTTTATAAATATAACTTCTTAGCATTCCAGTTTCAACTATGCATGAAACCTCATTCGTATGATGTGCACATAAAGTTATCTTTTTATTTCATAATCATTCTTGTCTTAGCATTTCATTCATATGATATGCAGGAGGCACACAAACATTTCAAGTCTTATTCATAAGGTATGCGTGAAACATGCTCATAAGGCTTTCTCTTTCATAATCGTATCCTGCTTAGCATCTCATTCATAAGTTATACTTGGAATGTTCACATAACGCTTTACTTAGATTTCATTCATATGACTTGCACAAGCATCTTTCTTCCTTTTCGTGAAAATGTTTCACTTATCCTTACTTGAAATCTCATTCATATTTCATTCGTAAGAAAAGCACATAACATGCACAGAAAACTTTTCTTCTTTTCTTGAAAGCACTTTGCTTAGCCTCTTGAGGCTCTTGTTCTATCAAAAAACATTTCATTTCATAATGGTTGTACAACGACCCTCATAAACTTTTCATACATCATTTCATATGGCCACTTAGGGCCCATAAAAACTTTCTTTCATTCAAAACATATAAAATGTCCAAGCGCCAATTGCTTTTCTTAACTTAGTACGAAAGTACTTCTGGCATAAGATCATTACAGGTGCTAATTGGGTGAGATCTATTCTCAACGCCGTAGTGAGACCTAACGCTCACACTTAAGCTCTTACTCCCGGGATGGCTACATATAACATATCGGACCATTACATTAACCCTCGTCAGGGCCTTTAGGGTTTCCGGACCTTCCCCTACGTTAACATCGTTCTTTTCGTATTGTCCGAAGCACATTATCTTAGCCACTTTAAAGCATATGGGCCATAAAGGCTAATAATTTTGCTGCTTCTCACAGCGAAATCATTTATCACACAACTCACGCCTTTGTAAAAACTCTTCAGGATTCCCCCGTTCAAGCACGTTTACTCCCAAAACTGTATTCATTTAGTTAAAATATGCCATCATGCACTAACATTTATGGCTATTATCATTTCAAACATGAAATCCTTCTTTGAAAAACTCACCCTTATGCACATAGTGTAACTTGAGGACACGGAAGGGAAGGGGGTCCACATGTATCACATTTAAGCACTTCATAATCAATTCAGCACAATGAGCCACACATAGCCTCGCAATCCACACGATTGCAATTAATTCACAACCCAAGCTCCCTCCTCACAAGCACCGTACCATAAAGACCTCGAACCACTCATAGTTCTACCTCAAACCATCCAACTGCCTTCTCGGTTTCAATTTCGCAATTTAGCATTCTAATCATCATGATATACTGAAAAGCAATACGTATACTTACATAAACTTACCCGTGCTTAGCTTACCGAGTAAGCAATTAGCAATTGCCAGTGCGCTACAACCAACGGTTACATCATACACACATTTATACATGTAGACACTCATATGACCTTGACTTAGTAAGCCAAGTTAAACTAACTAGGCATGAAACATGGTTACATTCATGTATGGCAGTTAGGGGACGTAAACATGCTTAGTTCGTCATTCAGATACTATCTCTAAATCTATTGTATATGCATAATTCAAGTAAATAGATAAGTATTGGTTCGAAGTTACATTTTAGCCTATTCATGCCATTCAAGCTTAACTATTCATGCCTTTCAAGCTTAACATGAATCAAGTCGCTATTTAAACATAAAACTATTCACTTCGAAGTTTATAAATGATCGTGGAATGACCAAACTTTCATATACGTTGATTTTAAACTCTTATAATTCACTTTGAAATTAACTAACAATTATGAAATAACTGAGCGTATTTATACGTTAATTCTAAATAGTTACGACAAATTTCGAAGTTCATATATGATTATGATTCATATGTGATTATGATTCATATGTGATTACGACACGACTAATCATATATACGTTAATTCTAAGCGTTTATAATTCATTTCGAATGACATCTTCAGGCATGCATTAATTAAATAAATTCGAATCTAAGCCAAACATACTTACCTTACTTCGAATTAAAACTTTTAGCTTGAATTAACAAAATTGATTTGAATCAAAGCTAAGCATACATAATTCATTTCGAATTAATATTTCAAGCATAATTTACATCCATTGGTTCGAATTGACGCTAAACATATATAAATCGTTTCGAATTAACATTTCAAGCATAATTCACCTAAATGGATTCGAATCGAAGCTAAACATACATAATTCGTTTCGAAATTAAATCTCATGCATGAATTAACGAAATTGATTCAATTCGAAGCTAATCATATATGATTCATCTCAAATTACAATTTCAGGCAACACATTTCTAGCAAATTTGACTGCCCTATTCTAACATGCAAGACCAATTCCTCTAAAACATTTGCGAAATTAATACTAATTTAGGAGGCGAGGAGCACCCACCTGGACTCCAAGCTAGAGGACCCGATTTTGGGGTTTTGAGGCTGAATTGGGAAGCATAGGGACTCGAATTTCGTCCCTCTCTGCTGCTACGCACATACTCGAGGCAACCCCACCATTTTAGCCCTTCATCGTTGCTGCTTCTGGTGGCTGCCGAAACGGAGCTCAACCGCCGCCGGTTCACCGGCCTTGGTCGCGACGCCCATCGGCGTCTGAAGCCCCGTCGCGCCCCCCGTTCCTTCTCTTGCTCGACCCCCCTCTCTCCTTGCGACGGGACAGAGGTCGGCCGGCGCCCAACTCACCGGTGCACTGCCGCCGCCGTCCGTCGGCCCCAGCTCGCCGCCTGTGTGCCCCTCGCTCTCTCTTCCTCTCTCCCATGTGTGGGTTACGGCCAGGGGTTTGGAGACCCCTTCCCCCCTGTCGTGCTTCTCTCTTTCTGGCTGATAGAGAAAGGGGCTTTGGCCCCTCATGTTTTTTTTTCTTTTTTTTTTGGTTTGGTTGTTTTGGTCAATAGCTCAGTCAACTACAATTGCTAGTTCAATCTCGCAACCTCCTTTTCTAGACCCAGTCGCTAAAATGACCTTCTATCGACTATTCGTTCCCAAATATGTAAAGGTTCGATTCTCATAAACCTCGAAACTAATTCTGAGATTTTGAAATCCTAATCATACTCGGGAAACGACTAAATAAATCAAATAACAACTAAATTAAACTATCAATATAATTTAAAAGCATAAATGACACGAATTGACTTTAAAATCAATAATAGGAATAATAAGCTCCTTTTTTTGTAAAATTATTAGCTCTCATAAGCACATCGATAACAATTTAACTCATATGGTTACTAAAAATACGATTTTGTAATGTAAAAAGCAAGATAGGCAACTTAACGTAAAAATAACGAAGGCAAGTCTTGCATGAGGTTCCCAAAATGGGACTAGAACACAAGTGTGTCCGTTTTTGGTTGAACCTACGCAGTTCTAGCAAAACAGCCATAAAATTGTCCACACATGTTGGATTAAGGTGATTCAAAAGGAATTTGAAAGCTAACACACTGACCTATCAACCTGCCAAAAATCATAATTTTTTGGTGGGCCAATCATTACCAGTTTAATTCCAAAGTTACCCCTATTTTCTATCATTTTCAACCCTCAGTGTTTTTGCTTTCTCATCTTTTTTTCACATAAATTGCCACTTGAAATCATTCCAAATCACCGTAATCAGATATAAAAAGATCATTTAAGGCCTCATATACATGGCCCATATCAAAATCACAACAAATGAAACAAGCAAGCTTGGATTCAACTTCCATGATTCAACTCGTTTGATGACACTTCTAATTCATCACCCACAACTTTAAACACCACTAAACTCAATAAAAATAACATAATAACCATCATGTGGTTCATATAAACATAATCCATAACTTAACCAATCAATAACACTCAAAAATACATCAACATAGAGTTAGGATTTCACTCACTTTGAGCTTGGATACTAAAAGATGGAGATGGTGTTTGATGGTGGAGGAGTTAGGAGGGGTGGTAGCTGTGGCTGGGATGGTGGTGAGCTGGTGGCCGGTAGCCAACAAAGCCGGTAGCAGTAGCAGTAGCAGCCATAGCAGGGGCTGCCGTTAAGGGGAAAGAAGAGAAGGAGAGGAAGAAGAGCTTGGTTGATATTTTTTTGTTCCTTGAGCTTATCTCTCTCACTTGGCTAATATTTAAGATTGAAAAAGTAGCTTTTTGTTAATCAAAATTTAGTGCAAATGATGGTGATTAACTTAATTTAATTGCACTAAAATATTTGGGCCACAATTTGAGCGTAAAATGAATCGGACCGTAATTCGGACCAAAATGAATTAGACCAAACTTAATGAATTTCGGCCCAAATTTTTACATGGTTAAAAATTAAATTTTTGCAACATTATGAAAAATAATTTGTCACCTAATCATATTTATCGGAGCCTAATATTGATTCACCAAAAATTGTTATAATAAATAAAACTCGAATTGCAAAATAAGGCCCAAAATGAATTTTTCCAACGGGAATGGTTAAATGAGATAAATAAACGTGAAAAATCAAAAACATGGTTTAATTAAATAAATAAATATGATTTAGGGTCATGCTATTACAGCCTTCCCCCCTTAAAGAGTTTCGTCCTCAAAACTTATGAGATTTAACAAAACATGCAAGTTTATCTCAAATGGATGTGTGTACTTGGCTTGCATCTCATTCTCAGTTTTCCCACGTGGCTTATAAAGAGGATGATTTGCTCAATGTACTTTGACTAAAAGTATTTGCTTAATGCGTAGCCGATTAATCTTACGGCTTAGTATCTAGACTGGGTGCTCTTCAAACAGTAGACCCTCATTGACCGTAATGGGTTTGGTTAAGAGAACGTGGTCAGGATCTGAAATGTTACTGCTTGTGTTGTGAGATAAGGAGCACGTTGTGTACATGTTTGAGTTGTATAAGCCGATCTAGTCGACAAGCCATGGGATTCAATCTTTCAATAAATTTGTATGGTCCAATAGATCTTGGCCTCAATTTAGCTTGTAGTTTAATCTTCTTATACCCTTAGTTGGCAGAACTTTCTAAAAAACCTTATCATCTACCTGAAACTTTAGGAATCTCCTTCTTTATCAGCATAGCCTTTCTGTCATTTCTAGTAGTCTATTTTCAAGAGTCTTCCGATGTATATGACCTCATTGAATGTTGAAGAAGACCTTCATGACCCAAAAGATGATTTTGTCGCCAATGTCTGTGTCATTTTACCTTGATGTTTCATGCAAATTTCTGTACTAGTATTTTCACCACATCAACCGCTGGGAGTTCCATGCAAATACAAATGTTGTCCTCGGCTGTAAAGTACTACAATCTCAAACTTAAAATAGTTGGATCCATTGACATTTTTAGATGCTTCGATGAACTCAATTACTTTGGTTCAAAATTGATATTCTCCTAGAAAGAAAAGAACCTTGTTACTAATGTGGAGGTGCTCACTACTAGTTCATCACCTTGGCCACTAATGAAAACTATTGTGTACCCTGATAAGTACTCTGATGCTATTACAAGATATAAAAGGCATTATGTACGTGTCCGGGTTCAATAGATAGTTGCAGTAACCAAGCTATAGGATTTAACTTTTCAATGAATCATAAGGCCCTATGTAACTAGTCCCTAATTGTACTTGGATAGTCGGTCTCTTACTACCTTGACTAGAAAAGCCTTTTGAAATACTTTATAACCCATTTGAGACTTTGGTTATTTCTTGTTTTGCCAGCAAAACTCTTTTGTCGACCGTGTATCACCTTAACATGTACTTTAATTTTTTCTCTTAATGCTTGCTTGGGCTAGCTCTGACCTCATACTCAATGTTTCTTCTAGCCCACTCCAATATAATTAGACAATGCTTGAGATTATGGCCTTATCAAAATGTCCTCATATGATATTCCTAATGCATCACATGATCTCCCCTCGTCAGACTACTTAAGAATATGGTCCCGGTCGATAATGGGCAATGAAATGACCATGGTTAGGGATGAGAGTGATAAAATTCTTAGCTAAGCGAATCATTAGATACAGAAGAATTGAACAATGAGACTAGAAAAAGCTAATAAAGGAGAGATTATCATGGGGTGGTTAGAATAAAGATTCCCATGAGTGTATCCAGAATTCTGAAACATAATACCACAAGAATCATGGTTTATAATTATTGATTGTAAGGGATCCAATACATAGTTATCCAAGAAGAAAGATGGCCTGGTTACCTTCGAGTTTAGCTAATGATCTAAAAACAAGATGGCTAACAACTGAGTTCCAATAGGGTGACTTTCTACATACCATTGACAGGATAAATGCAATTGAGAGAGTGGCCAAACAAAATACAATAAATAGAGAAATAAATTTGATAAACAAGATGCAATGGATAAATAAATAGCTTGAGCAAGCAAGATTTAATGAATAGATAAATAGATTGAATAGGTTGCAAAGGGAACATACCTTTGCTCATATGGAGCCAAGTCAAGTACGACAATAGGATTAAATAAGGGTTACTGAAGTTTACTTATGACGATAAAAAATATAGGTGTGAGAATTGCAAGTGTAATAAATAAATCAATAGATTGGACCGGTAAAGTGCAATGGATAAGTAAATAGATTGAATAAGTTACATTAGAAACATGCATTTGCTCATATGAAACCAGTTCAAGTCCAGCAATAAGATTGAATAGAAAAGCTGGAGTTTACTTATGAGCATATAAGATATATGTGTGGGAGTTGAAGGTTAGAATAACAAGAGTAAGAGGATTATAATAGTCACCCACACCAATGGGAGATGAATCACCTTATAAATTTAGAGCAAGTCATACGAGTATATCATTACGCATAAATGAAGTATAAGGTATATCCATGAACATGCTCTCAACAGTAAATGAACGAGATATAGATATTCAATAATGAATAAAAAAGATATAAGATACATGCATGAGTACGCTCCTAGGAGAATGAATAAGAGATGATAACAGTCAATGGTATCAGAATATTGACAACCATTATAAGAAATACTAGATGAAAAGCATTCTAGCGAAAGATAAGTGATGCTGGGCATGGTTTAGATGTCAGATATGGCCCTTAAAGCAATGACCTAGACAAAGAACTACTATAGAGCAAGTGATTGCTATGAGCAATAAAATGATACCCTGAACAATCCAAGGTCAGGCAAAGGTAGGTTAATGACTAGATGTAGCAGGAGCATTGCCAATGTAAGGTCTTAGTGACAAAAACTTATGTTCCCTTTGCATGACAACTTGTCACACTACATACAACCCATATCGAGTAACATAGCATAAGCTACTAAACTATCATCAACAGACATAAGTGCTCATTGTAATGTCCACCGCATATTGATTCGACCCAAAGATATAGCTCCACAAGGAATTTTCCCTATCTAGAGGGGTATATGTACCTTGACAATGTAATAATCTTTTAGAAAGGTGCAAAAGGCATTCTCACATTGGGTTTTAAATATCACTGTATTCAACATCAAATATGCTAATGTGCCTCAGTGAAACCCTTAAATCCTGGAACAAAACGGAAAGAGTTCTACCTATAACTAACCAAATCTAGGCTTCAAGCTTTACAATAGATACTTGAAATGGAAAGAAACATTTCAATAGCTTAACGGCCACGTGCTGGATTTCATAGCTCAATGGTTTACACACCCAGAGTACACAATTGCAAGATTTGAATAGATGAGAGAAATGAACATATAATACAACTCCTAAATAAATGAAAATATGCATCCGTACATATTAACTTATAGCCAACAACTTATTCAACTGGTCCAGCATAGCATATAAACACCTTATAGCTTACAATGGCCCTTAAATCTTTAGCTCTATTGAACTCTGTTGAGGTCTTAAGATAGGAGGCTTGATGAACAATAAGTGAATAGGAATAAGGAGTTAGAGTATGCCACAGTGAGATATGAACTCAGCAATGACTGAACTGTAAGCAGAGAGGATCAAATATTCTTGCAAATTACACAGGCACGCATATTGGGGATCGTTATAAGCTCCACTATATAACTAGTGAGGTAAATGATAATGATTGTTTGGTTTGAGTTGTTTATAAGAAAAGTTACCCAAGTGTTAGGCTAAATTGGAACCTCATGTGATCCACTCGCTCTGTAACTCTGCTGCTACATCATGAGTTGAGCTAAACTAGTACAGTTCTGAACTAAGCAATCTAATCCCATATTCTCTCCAAATTTTTTCTATATCACTGTCTCTTATGGAGAATGCTATAGCAGAAGCTGGCAAGTAAGAAGGGTTAAGGACATAAGATTCAAGTAATAAAAGATATGACCTGCCATACTTCTCCGATTCTCTACATCACCCAATACTGGGTCATTGAATAACTTAGAACTAAAGTATGCACTACATCTCTGAAAATCCCTTAAGGATATGATGTCCATACAAGCAAAGTGCACGTAATAGGTGTACATACATATCACTTCTTTAGGTTCTTTCTCTTACATCCTACTTGCCTCCATGTAAACTCTTATTCAAATGAATATTCTAGAAGTTACTTCTATTGCTGTTAATACTGGAATAGTTCCACCACCTTGGTATCTTACTTAGTTCCCACCTTATTTGCTTGTAATGTTCCTATGCTCTCTACATTGGTTCCATGGAATCATTGATATGGTTGCTAAAACGTAATAACATGGAGTCTTCCACTCTTGTTAGCTTGGCAACCCATTCCTAAGTGCTCATACATATTCACTATGATAAGGTCTAGTTCACTTAACTACTTGTCCTAATGTAGCCCTCATCAAATCCTTCCTTTGTCCGGGGAAGGTGTACATAATCCAATGCTGGAACAGTCAAACTAGGATTGTACACAAGGGTTCGTCTCTTATACTATATGATACACAAATGTTAAGTATGCTCATATATCTTAGGAGGATTCCCTATAGATTATCATGATCTGAATAAACCTTATTGGAATGTGCCCATTAGGGCTATGAACTCTATAATGTTAATAACAAACTCCAAGAGGCAACTTTAGGTACTGACATAACTATCTATAGAGGTATGGACCGCAATTATGGTTATAAAACTCATAATAGAGGTTATACAAGTGAACTACCATGCTAAATAGTGGTAAAGAAGCATGGGTGGTCATAGCAATATGCAACATCTTGGGCACTGCAGAAGAATCTATCGACCATTCAAATGTAAAAGATGAACATGAAAGGGGTAAATATCCATTTTTGCGGTCTCAAATCTCTAACCATGCTATAATAGCTCTCACTGACCCATCTTACGAACCTCCCATCCCAACTCTTCATACCTCATAATCCTATTAAAATAAACTCATAATTCTACTCTGATACAAAAAACTATAATACTCCCACTGTACCTGTGTCACTGTTCATTTTCATAATTTCTGTTACAACTGATAAACCCAATGAATGGGGCGTTACCGCCATCCCGAAGGATAAGGCTCTATACACCATAACTGGATATAACATGGGTCACTTATATACATCCTCAAACTTCTTCCAATAATATACAAGTAATGACTAACTAACTTGAAGTTTACATCACCATAAACTTATATCACTGTCTACTGAAGTGCTTATCTAATGGTCTCCATATAATAAAAACAGCCACCACTACGAACCCATCCAGATGTCGTTGGACCTTCAATTTCTTCAACTAGCTTGGTAGAATAAAGCAAATCATGGGCATGCCTAAAACAAAACATGAAACATTTTGAATGGGGAGTCGAAACTCAGTACACACATTACTGTATTGTAAAATAACCTTGAAACATTGGTTGGGCCCGCGCTTTACAATTCATTTTAAGTTAAAACAGCGAATGAGATGAATGTAAAGCTACATTGCTAGTTATTATCTAATAGTGAACCCCTTCATACTATTACAATTTATGGATAAGTGTACACCTGCCAAGCCAATCGAGGACTTGGCTTGAAGCCGTACGGGTAACTGGAGGGCGAATGCCCTATAGATGATAACGGGTAGTGTAACACTTGCAATCTTTATTTTTCGTCAAGCTGAATGTATTGCCTTTCCACATTATAAAATCGTATTTTTAGTAACTATACGAGTTAAATTATTATCGATGTTCTTATGTGAGTAATAATTTTATTAAAAAGAATATTCTTTTCACTATTAATAATATTGAGTTCGAAAACGTTACAATGATTTTTAACAAGCGTTAGTAAGGGTTATTATCAGCTACTAAATCGAGTAAGAACTCGAATACAGTTAGACTGTTAGCCTTCGAATTAGTTCGTTATTTATTAATTTGAACATAGCTATATATAATTGGGAACGAATAATTGACGAAGGGTTGTATCATCGATTCAGGTTAGGACATGAGATACGAGATTAGACTAGCGATGTAGTTGAATAGAAAGCATCAAATAAAAAAATAATAAATACAAAACAAAGGGGGGCCGAAGCCCCCTTCTTCAGCGAAACGAATCGCGACCAGGGGGGCTCTTTATCCCAGCCCCACGAACTACCACCAGGGAGAGAGAGAGGGCCGAGGGAGGGTAAGCCCGGGGCTGAGGACGACGGCGGCGCACTGGCAAGTTAGGCGCCGGCCGACCCACGCACCATCGCAAGGGGGGAGAGAGAGAGGTCGAGTGACAAAGAGGAACAAGGGGGAGAGCGAGACGGAGCTTGAGATGCCAGGAACTAGGCGTGGTTCTGGCGACCATCAGGGGTCTCAGTAGCAGTAGCTATCGAGTGGGGAAGCAAGGAACAAACCAATTGCATGTGTGCCACCGACCAAACCCTAGTAGACATCAGAACCATCAAGCACCACTACCACCATGGCCAGTCCGAGTGGCCCAATTAGCCAAAGAATCAAGTCCTCTAGCTTAGAGTCCAGGTGGGTGTTTCCCGCCTCCAAAGTATTAGTAATTTTAAAACATTTTAACCCTTAAGATGAGATGTATGTTAGTTTAAGGTTGATTAGGCTGACCGAAATTGTGAAGTGATTATGCGTATTAGTTCGATTGAAAATATACGTGCATGTATAGCTTAACATGTTTGATTGAATTCAGGCTTAGATTATGCATGCTAATTTAGTTAGTTCGTGTTTAAAAGTATCCTTGAAATAACCTAAGCACGCTTTAATTCGATGCCTGTTAATTTAGTTAATTCGTGCTTGAAATTGGCTTCGAAAGAACCTAAGAAATGTTTCTAATCGATGCATGTTAACTTTAGTTAATTCATGCCTGAAAGTAACTTCAAAATAACCTAATAATGCTTCGAATCGATACAGGTTAGTTTAGTTAATTAAAGCTTGAAAACGATTTCGAATCGATATATGTTAGTTTAGTTAATACATGCTTATAAGTAGCTTCGAAATAATATACGAATACTTCGAATTGATGCTTGTTCATTTAGTTAATTCATGCATGAAAAGTAGGTTCGAAATAATCTATGAATGTTTTGAAATGACGCATGTTAGATCAGTGATTCATCTTTGTGAATGACCCTTAAAACGACCTAGGAATACATTAAAACATTGGGTGCTAATATGGTTAATTCATGTTGAAAATACCTCAAGATAACGTAATGATCCTAATTAAATTAAATAGACTCGAAAGGCCTTAAATGTGTCCAGATTCACATTTGAAAATGCCTTGGAATGAGCGTGTTTACTCTTTAATCGTGATCAATGTATACAAGTTAGTTTCATGCCTTGTTGTTCTTTTCAGGTCGTTAGGGGCCTTATTTATGTTAATAAACTATATATGTTTATAAATGCCGTAATGCACCACTGGAGGGATGCTAGATCGCTCAATAAGTCATATGTTGTTATTTTGCCATTCTTTATGATGCTATGCATGCTTACGAAACTGAAAACCGAGTTTGGTAGTTGGATGGTTTGAGGTTGAACTAATGAGAGTTTTAAGGTTCTTCGTGGTAGGTGTTGTGTAAGGAGGGAGCCCGGGTTGTGTTTAACCGCAGTTGTGTGGACTGCGAGGCTATATGTGGCTTATTCTGCTGAGTTGATTATGAAGTGATTGAATGTGTTACATGAAAATCGCCTTCCCTTTATGTCATTAAGTTTCATCTTACGAGTGAGGGTGAGTTTGAAAAAGATGGTTTTCATGGTTATCACTAATAGTAGCCATAACTATTAGCGATCAATGGCCTATTTTAACCATACAAATGCAGTTTTGGAAGTAAACCTGCTAGAACCGGGGAATCCCTAAGGAATTTAAATAAAAAAAGAGTGTGATATATGAAAAAGGATTTCACTGTGAGAGGCAGCAAACGTTTTAGCCGTTATAGCCATATGCTTTAAATTGGATAAGGTAATGTGCTTTGGACAATATGATATGAATGATGTTAGCCTAGGAAATAAGTCCTGGTACTAGGAAGCCCTAGAAGACCCTGACGAGAGCAATAGTCCAATATGTTATATGTAGCCATCCCGGGAGTAAGAGCTTAAGCGTGAGCGTTAGGTCTCACTATGGGTTGAGAATAGATCTCATCCAATTGGCACCCTGTAATGATCTTATGCCAAAAGTATTTTCCTATTAAGCAAAGAAAAGCAATTAGCATTTCGCCATTTTAAGTATTTTAGGAAAAAGAAGGATTTAAGGACCATTAAGAGGCTATATTGAGTAAAATGTGAAAAGATTATAAGGGTCCTTATAGGACTAATACAAAAGAAATTCCTTTTAAAGAATATGAACCTCAAGAGGTTATGAAAGGTGTTTTCAAAGAAAGAAAGGAAAATTATGAATGCCTAATGAAAAAGGTTTCTAAGCACAGTTAAATGCGATTTCAAGTAATATATGGCCATATTCTTACAATACATCGAGCATATGAGTTTGAATGTGCATGTTTTGTGAAAGAAAGCTACTCGCATAGTCTCTGCTCCATATATTCAAGCATCTCGTATGAGTGAATTGGATAGACAAGGCATAAATCACGTGTTATATCCCATAACCTATGAAAGAAAGTTCTGTGCTTAGCCCTTGTTGCTTGCTTATGTGTTTTGAGTGTTTAGTTTTGGAGAGGTTTGGTTATTTAAGAACCTAAAAATGAGTTTAGCAACTGAAATGAAGTTTAGGGATAGTAATCCTTCCTTGAGGACTATGATTGCCCAATACGACAATAATACATGAGCACGTAATATGTGGCTATTAATGGTATTATTGCCTACAGCAGTTTTGGTTTTAAGGAGTTGGGGAATACTCACCGAGCGTGTGGTTGCTTATCCCATTACTCTTTCCCCTTTCCCCAGATTTTCCTTGTGATAGGTAGAGGTCAATTTACAAGTGCCAAGTCGGGGTCTCCCTTTACCTAATAAGGAGTCAAGTGTGCTCACAGTGAAGTAATCTTGCTGCTTAATGATGTCATAGAATGTTTTTCTAGAATTGTAAACGTATCTAAACCAAGTACCTTAGTGTAATGCATATTATTTAAAGGTCACTCTGTATGGCCTTGTGAGCCAACCATCTTATTAGCTAGTTGTCTTTTTAACTGAAGTTATCTACACTTTAGGATGTAAACCCCAATACTCTAGTTGTATGAACCATTGAGTTGTATCTTTCATTTCTTCTTTATTAATGAACTATATTGTTTGATGTACTCCGAGTGAGTTGCTTGTTGAGTTCTGAACTCCAACGTGCAGCTGTTGAGCTTATTTTAGAATGTTTTATGCTTTCGTTAATTATAGGGGTTCATTGTATGTTTTTTAGCCTGGAAATTGTTAGTTTTTAGGGGAAACTCTATCCGTTTCGCCCTAGAAGTTAAGTAGGAAGTAAGAAAACATAATGCTCCTGGCCCTAAGGGCTGGTGGTGTTATAGGTGGGGTCACAAAGTAAATGATAAACCACTGTATAAAATGATTCATTGATGTAGTTGCCAAAACACTATAATTTTAACAAATACGTGCTGATTTCTAAAGATACAGATAATTAATGTACCTGGGATCTTTTGAATGTAATCTGACTTGTAAAACATGTTTTTGATTTGATAAATATGTTGTGACTCGATAAGACTTATGCATAATGGGGAACGACAACTAGGCCTCGACTCTATTTCATAAATATCATTGTAGGTATGTGTAGTCAGTAAATGATCCTTACTCACATAATTTAGTAAGTAAAAGTATGTTTCATAAAAATTGAGTAATTAAATGCTATATATAACTTGGGTATTTCAATATAACTTCAAAACTAAATCAATGAAAGTAATTAAATCAGATATAAAGTAAATGAAAGTAAAATAGACCATAATGAGATAAATAAGATTACAAAGAAAAAGACCTTGATGGTGACAAATGGGAGAGTGATTTTGGCCTTTTCTGAAATAGGTTGCTGATATGGGTTTAAGGCTCGCTGATGTATAGCTTGGTTCAACACAACAACGAGCACACTAGATTGGCTTGATAAATACATTTGATACGTCATTCAAAAATCCATTAGATACAGAACTCAACCTCAATGAGTCACTAAACTCAATAAAAGCTATTAAGCTCACTAAACTTGGTATTTTCTTTGTAAAATTCATAATTGATTCAAAGCTCATAAACAAGCTCCCAAATTGTATATTTGTCTTCTTCTTTCTCATTAATCAAGTTAAAAGCTCCATGAAAGTCCATGAATATTCATTTCTCCCTTAAATGACCTTATTTGGCTCAAAATACACAAAATGAGTGCATGATCAATCTCACTCAATCTTTATTATTGCTCTTTACATAATTACTCAAAATGCTTTCAAAAATCACCAAATTAAAAATACTCAACCGAAATTCATAAAATCTAATCAAACATTTAAAAATAATATGGACAATCTACAGTAAATGTTTTAGAATTTTCCACGAAGTATATGCTGCACAGAAATTACAATAGTAGCCTAACTTGCACTTAAGCTGGTCAGTTCACTTTAAGAATTCATAACTTTCACTATTGACCTCCAATGAAGACCTAAAACCCTAATATGGAAATATTAAGAAGTTCTAAAAAACTTTTATTCACAACACAAAACATGATTCCCACAATAGGGTTCCCAAAATGGGACTATAACACAAGTGTGTTAGGTTTTAATTCAACCTGCACATTTCTAGGAAAATAGCCATAACTTTGTCCATAGAAATTGGATTAAGGTGATTCAAAAGGAATTTGAAAGATAACACACTGACCTATTAACCCACTAAAAATTATAATTTTAGGTGGACTGATCATTACTAGTTTAATCGTAAATTCACCCCTATTTTCTGCCATTTTTAGCCCTCTCTGTTTTTGCTTTCTCCTCTTTTTTTCACATAAATCCTCACTTGAAATCATTCCACATCACCACAGTCAGATACAAAAAGGCCATTTAAGGCCTTATATGTAGAACTCATATCAAAATCACAACAAATGAAACAAGCAAGCTTTGATTCAACTTCCATGATTCAACTCATTTGATCACACTTCCAATTCATCACCCACAACTTTAAATACCACTAAACTCAATAAAAATTGCATAATAACCATCATTTGGTTCATATAAACATAATTCATAACTTAACCAATCAATAAAACTCAAAAATACATCAAGATAAAGTTAGGATTTCACTCACTTTGAGCTTGGATACTAGAAGATAGAGATGGTGCTTGATGTTAGAGGAGTGAGGAGGGGTGCTGTCTAGTGGATGGGGTGGTAGTGAGCTGGTGGTCAGTGGCTAGCAGAGCCGACAGCAGCAGCAATAGCAGCCACAGCAGGGGCTGCGATTGGGGCGAAGAAGAGAAGGAGAAGAAGAAGAGCTTGGTTGATATTTTTTTGTTCCTTGAGCTTATCTCTCTCTCTTGGCTGATATTTAACCTTCAAGGGGTAGTTTTTTGTTAATCAAAATTTAGTACAAATGATGGTGATTAACTTAATTTAGTTGCACTAAAATTTTCGGGCCACAAAATGAATCAGACTGCAATTTGGGCCCAAATGAATTGGGCCAAATTTAATGAATTTGGGCCCAAATTTTTACAAGGTTAAAAATTAAATTTTTATGACATTATGAAAAGTAATTTGTCACCTAATCATATTTACTGGGGCCTAATATCGATTCACCCGAAATTGTTACAATAAATGAAACCCGAATTGCAAAATGCGGCCCAAAATGAATTTTCTCAATCGGAATGATTAAATGAGATAAATAAATATGAAAAATTAATAACTTCGCTTAATTAAATAAATAAACATAATCTAGAGTCGGGCTATTACAAAGACTAAGCTAGTTTAGTCATATTAAAAGGAGTGATATAAGTGCACTTACGTGAAGGTGTGAGAGGATTGACCTACCAAAATGTAGGCGACATAAAGGAAGACCAATGAAGATCTGAAATGCAATAGTTAGCCATGATGTGAGGCATTCTACCCTTATAAGAACATGACTTAAGATAGGGATTTAGAGATTTAGAATTAGAGTAATAGAACTTAAATAATTGTTTACATAATTTTGCTTTTGTCACTTAGCAAACATTGTTGTTGGCTAACTTGTACACTTTTTGTCATAATGTGTGGTTCTATCAGCATCCAAGTATTATCAATATGCATCTCACATAGTTTTCATAACACCATCAATCAATACCAAGGACGGATCCTAGCTGAGGCCAACCCAGGGGCTGGTTAAGGGCACCCCTAGACCAAAAAAGGTAATAAATAGCTATCTTATAAGAGGTGGATATGTATAAGTGTGGTGAGGGTGGAAACCCCAAAAAACAAGACTCAACAATCTTTGTACACCACATTTACATCCAACCGAGCCAGTTACTAGACAACATTTTGCATTGTTATAGTATTTTAAGATAAAATAAGCTTTAAAGATAGCACTAGCATTAAAATAAAAACAACTCACATTCACGCTATTCTTCTCTCTAACTCTCTCTCCCTCTCAATACCCTATCTTAGACAGTCAGGCCCTTAGGAGTCATCTTAGTCAGCTGATGAGACATTGACTAGGGACGATCGGTGCAGTGAGCCAATGACCACCGTTGCGACCTTTGTCGTCAGCCAAACGCTAGCACCCCTCACCACTCACTGTCTCTTCTCACTCTCAATATCTCTCAGTCTAAACTCCAAAGCCATTCCCACTGCCCACCGGCACGGACGCATGCCGCCATCAGCACTGCACTACCGCTCGGCTATACTCACGTGGTGGAGCCTTGAGGCCTTTACCCAATGACTGCACAAATTCGATCACATTAACTGGTTAGGGTTTCTTAGCCATTTTTTTGGGGCTTGAATGACTTCGCAATACAATTGCTTGTTTGTTTTCTATTTATGGACACTGAAATAATGAAACTACTTAGTTTATTAACCAATTATTATGTACTTTTGTAATTGTTTGGTGGTGTGCTATTTGTTGAATCTTATTATTATTGTATCCAATCCACAAAAGAATCAATTCTGTTTTAGTCAGCTCTTGCAATTCTTTTCTGTCTATGGGTTAATTGCTTGTTGTTTGCTACCTTTCTATCTTTGTCTCAGCTCTTGCAAATGTTTTTAGGTGGTGGTGTGCTATTGTGCTTTAAATTTTCGATTTATTAGTTATGAGTATCCGTGATTTGCAAAATCTATCATTTCTTCATTTTAACTAGTCAAATGAGATATTGGTTTCTCTTTAAATGACTGCTAAGTGTTTATCTATTACTCACAACAAAACGAGAAGCTGGTTTCTCTTCTAATGACAAATGAGATCACTATAATATTTTACATATTGTTTAAACTTTATTTTATGGAACACATGGTTGTGAATAATCGTAGTTCGACATCCCTAATCAAAATGTATGGATCCACCATGAATCAACAATTACTAGTAGAGACTCTGATAAGTGCCTTTGATTACTTCATTTTTGGGCTACTTTTATGGCACTTTTCGGGGTTTTAACAGCTTGATGTTATATTTTATACTCTTTTTCTTGATTTAACTGATCATCCCTTCATTCCACTCCCCTTTAATTTATGTTATCTTTCTCTGTCATCCTTCATCATCATCATCATCATCATCATCATCATTATTATCATCAACAACAACTCATCTGCTTCTTGGGCAAGTAAAGGATCCATTTAAAGGCAGCATTTGATGCTTACTGGTTTGGGATTAATTCAAGAATTAAGTGAAGCAATCAAGAGGCTTGGGCTCACTTTTGGCTTTAAATTGGATCAAGCAACAACTAGTACAGAATAGATTAAATTTTATTTTCTAATTTTTACGTCCTCTTGTTTTCTAGTTATCACCAAAAATTACAGTAATTGATTTCAGTTTAGTTGAATTCAAGTGATATTAGAGGTTTTGGCATTGAATTTACAAGTACTTGGTTTGATTTGGTTAATTTCCTTCTCCCCTACTTCACTTTCTTTCCCTAAGTTGGTTCTACTGCATGTTCTTGCTTTATCCTTCATTTGAATTTCCCTCTTCTAGTCTTCAGAAGTGTGGAGTGCAATTTGGGATTCATTTTGGCATACTTTTTCTCAACCTTCAAAAGTGAACTCAAAGTTCTATTACTCTAAATTTCTTTGAGCTATTTCATTGTCAACGACATGACTGATGTGTGCGTTGCTAATCTTATTGAGGGGTTTATGATTTTCTGATCTGATTCACTCTAAATCTAGGACGCTGAGTATATGTATTGATTTTTTTATGGGTTTTTGTCAACTGATTTATTTAAGGTATTTTAGGCCTTAATTTAGACATGTAGTTTTGCTTAGGATTTTGATAATGTAGTCCAAGAATTTCAGTATTGTTGATTTTGTGACCGTTTTATTTGGTTTTGATTTCTTTTAGATAGATGCTTACTTTGATTTACCCTGTGTCAAGTTATATGTCATGTTGTAGTTTATAAGCATGTTAGTGACCAAATTTAGCTTATCTTTGTGGATCGACCCTCATGTAGTGTGGCGATAAATCCGTTCACTTGAAGATTTCGCAACAAGTTGCTAAGGAAATTATGTTTTGAGAAAAAAGAATGAAACATTGAAAAAAAAATTGAAGAAAATTTTGAAAACACCAAAATGATTGTTTTTCTTTTAGGAAATATGTGCCATTCTGATTAACTATTACCTCTTGTTCCTTGGTTATCAGATTGTATATAGATGTGGTGTGCATGATACAACTTAGTCCAAACTATGATATTCAGTACCCAGCCTTAACCCCCAGCATTTTCAAAGCAAGCTATTTTGACTTTGGTATATTAACTTGTGAGACTTGGCGCCTTAAATGCTAATTCATCATTTATTAGTCTCATATTTTGCTTTCATGTCTGTCTCCACCATAATGACATCTCCAGAACTTGCTTTGTGATGGGGACCATCGTGCCCAAGCTTCATCCACACATTCAGCAAACCCTCACACCCATTCAACCCTTCATGCCTTGGTCAGAAAACTCATGTACACAGCAGAAGATGCACTGTCCAGTTCGTCCAGTTTCTGGCCCGGTTTTGTATCGCTGTTAGAGTAAAATATAGAGGGGGCAATTTCCTGCACGCACCACCCCCTTAAAGCTTAAGATCTTAGCTTTCCAACAAGACCTTTTGCAAGGCATTTGGAGTCCATTTGGTCAGCCAACCAAGCCCAAAACTGAAGACAGTGCACTGCAGGGCGCCAATCAGCACAGTCCGAATTAAGGGAATGTTTGGCCCACCAACTCAACTCCATTGTTTCTGAAATTTTGCAGCATGAAAGGGGACATAAATATTTATCAAGTCAAGGGTTCAAATCCCATCCAAAGCACCCCCTTGTGTAGGTTTTATCCAGCCAAAAGGACAAGCAAAACATCCCTTTACCCGGTTTGTTGCTAGCCGGTACAAGGGCTGTTTTTCTTGGACTTTTTGCTTGTCAACTTGCATCCCCACTTGCTGAATGACTCATCTTGCTGCAACCTAGGACTTTTGTAAGCTTGACACCTCATTTGGGAGGCATAATAACCCCTAATGAGGTAGATTAAGCTAGGTAGTGAGGTGTCTAGCTAGTAGTGGCTGATTAGGTGTGTTTCTCTTCCCCACATGTACTTAGCTTTGTATTTGCTGCCTAGGAAGAGAGGGAGCTCGGCCATTGCTTGTTAAAAGGCAGCTTGGTTCCTTCATTTTGCAACCAACTTGAATGTATAAGCTTGTGAGTTCTCAAAGAAACTCTCCCCTCAAAATTCCTAGTCTATATCTTAAGTGTGGCAACTTAAGTGGTGTCTAGGTCCCTTTATCTCAATTAGGTGGTGATTCCTAATTGATCTAAGGGGATTGCCCAAGTATCCAACAAGAGTGGCTCCTCTTGGATTATCTCTTGAAGGTGCTTGCTCTATCCAACCTCTCCTCTTATCTTCTACATTCTGTCACTTTCCTCCATTGGTTTCCTTGACAAGAACAAGGGTGAAGTAAGCTTGGGTCGTGTTCATTGCAAGCATACATCATTTGGTATCAGAGCTTAGGCTACCTTCTTGGCCAAGCTTCCCTTGCCTAAACACGTTCAGACACCAAACTCACAAAAACCACCCCAAACACTCACCCACAAAATTTCCAGCCGTGCCTAGCCAGAAATTTAGCACGGGCACACCGTGCTCCCTACGCATGACCGTGCCACATCCAGAAACCCAAACCCATTTTCCAGCAACACAGCACGGTCACCCCGTGCCACCACACACGACCGTGCCACACCTACTGTCCCAGAATTCACCTTCAGCCCGTGAGCACGCCCTGACCGTGCCACACCACCCGACCGTGCCTACCCCTTTTCAACCCAAAACACCAAGTTCCCATCACAAAATCACCATGTCCACTAGCCTTACCCCTACTCAGGTGGCTGAACAAGCCCTTAGAGAGAAAGTTGAACTTAAGGCACAACTCAAGTACCTTCAACGGCAACTTGGCCAACTCATGGAAGAAAAAAGGCGGAACCAATGGAGTTCTCAAAGCTCAAGCAAGCATAGGGACTCGGATGATTCTGAGGGAAGCAACCCTTTTGGTGATCCTAGTGAGGAAGAGCAAGGTAGACGGCCACGCCGACACCAAAGGCATAACGAACGAAGCTATGGCGATTTTAAAGTTGACATCCCGGAGTATGAAGGTCAACTCGATCCGGATATCTTCCTTGATTGCTTACAAATGGTGGAACGAGTATTCGAGTACAAGGACATCCCGGAAGGCAAGAAGGTAAAACTAGTGGCTTTGAAACTTCGTAAATATGCCTCTATTTGGTGGTCTAATGTTGTGTCCAAGAGAGTAAGGAAGGGGAAAAGTAAGATTAAGACTTGGGAGAAAATGAAGTCCAAACTAAAGGCCAAATTCTTACCCCCACATTACCTCCAAGACAACTTCCTTAAACTCCACCACCTCAAACAAGGTTCCAAAAGTGTAGAAGAATACACTAGGGACTTTGAACAACTTCTCTTGAAATGTGATTTGAAGGAGGATGACTCCCAAACCTTGATTCGATACTTGAGTGGTCTTGATGAGCAAATTGCTCATGTTGTTGAGTTACATCCTTACACCTCTCTTGATGAGCTAAGTGCTCTAGCCCACAAAGTTGAAATGCAAAAGAAACTCAAAGGCAAGAATCCCATCCCTAAGCCTACCCCACGGCCTTATGGCTTCCAAAAGCCTCCATACACTCCTCAAAAATCCTTCCCCTCTTCAAACCCGAAACCCCCACAAAACACCACTCCACAAACTCCCTCCAAACAACCGCCCCCAAAGCCACCTAGCAAAGTCCGGTGTTTTCGTTGCCAAGGCCTTGGACACTATGCTTCTGAGTGTCCCAACAAAAGAATGGTCTCTCTAGCTGAATATCAAGCTTCCTTAGAGGAGCTAGAAGAGGAGGAAGAAAAGGAGGAAGAAGAGAAAGGGGTGTACTTGAATGAAATCATAGAGGAGGTTGAAGAGGGTCCGGATGAAGGAGAGCTCTTGGTGATTAGAAGGGCCTTGAGTGGGCTAGCTTCCCATGAAGACATGGAGCAAAGGGAAAGCATTTTCCACACTCGGTGCACCGTGAGTGGAAAGGTGTGCTCCCTCATTATTGACGGAGGAAGTTGTGCTAATGTGGCTTCCAAGACCATGGTGGACAAACTCAAGCTCCCGGTCACACCTCATCCTAATCCTTACACAATCCAATGGCTCAACCAAGGTAAGGGTTTGCAAATCACCTCTCGGTGTTTACTTTCCTTTTCCATTGGTAGAACCTATAAGGATGAACTTTGGTGTGACATTGTGCCCATGGATGCGTGCCATGTCCTCTTGGGCCGACCATGGTTATTTGATAGAAGGGTTATGCATGATCGCCGCTTGAACACTTACACCTTCACCAAAGACCACAAGAAAATCACCCTCACTCCCCTCAAACCAAGCCCACAAAAGAACCCCCAAGACAATCCCAAGTTGGATGTCTTTCTCACCACCTTACTCCACTCTCAACTACATGAATTTGAAGACTTCAAAGAGTGGATTCTCTTAGGCCAAGAACCAGCCAGGGTAAAGGAGTTTTCCCATCCTTTACTCACACCCCTCATGAAAACCTTTTCCCATGTCTTCCCACATGAAATACCCCATGGCCTACCCCCTAAAAGATTGATCCAACACAAGATTGATCTTATTCCCGGTGCCACACTCCCAAACAAGCCGGCATACCGCATGAACCCTCAAGAAACTCAAGAGGTTCAAAGACAAGTGGATGACCTCCTATCCAAGGGGTTAATCCGTGAGAGTTTGAGCCCGTGTGCCGTCCCGGCCTTGCTTGTGCCCAAGAAAGATGGGAGTATGAGAATGTGTGTTGATAGTAGAGCTATCAACAAGAGCACCATCAAGCACCGGTACCCCATTCCAAGGTTGGAAGACTTGCTTGATGAGCTTCATGGGGCCAGTATCTTCTCCAAAATCAACCTTAGAAGTGGCTATTATCAAATTCGCATCTTTGAAGGGGATGAGTGGAAGACGGCTTTCAAGACCAAAGGGGGCCTCTATGAGTGGTTAGTTATGCCATTTGGCTTGACTAATGCACCCAGCACCTTCATGAGACTTATGAATGAGGTGCTTAGGGTGGTCATTGGCAAATTTGTTGTTGTCTATTTTGATGACATTCTTGTGTATAGCCGGGATGAACAAGAGCATGCAAGCCACCTCCATCAAGTCTTGAACATTTTGGCCGAAGAGAAGCTCTATGGTAATCTTGAGAAATGCCACTTCTTCACACCCCAAGTTATCTTCTTGGGTTATGTGGTTTCGGCTCAAGGCATCCATGTAGATGAAGACAAGGTCAAGGCCATCCGTGAGTGGCCTACTCCCACCTCCATACAACAAGTCCGGAGCTTCCATGGTTTGGCTTCCTTCTATAGGAGGTTTGTTAAAGATTTTAGCTCCATCATGGCACCCATGACCGAGGTCCTCAAGGCCAAGCACTTTGTGTGGAGTAATCAAGCCCAACGAGCTTTTGAAGAGATTAAAGAGAAGCTTACTAGTGCACCCATTCTTGCACTACCTAGTTTTTCCAAAGTCTTTGAGGTAGAGTGTGATGCTTCCGGAGTTGGCATAGGGGCCGTATTGTCACAAGAGAAGAGGCCCATTGCATATTTTAGTGAAAAGTTGAATGATGCCAAGAGGAAGTACTCTACATATGACAAGGAGTTCTATGCCATTGTGAGGGCACTAGAACATTGGCGGCATTACTTGGTTGGAGGAGAGTTCATTCTCCACACGGATCACCAAGCTTTGAAGTTCATCCAAGGACAACATAAGCTCAACCCACGACATGCCAAGTGGGTAGAGTTCATGCAATCCTTCCATTTTGTGATCCACCATAAATCCGTCCAAATGAACAAAGGGGCCGATGCACTTTCAAGAAGGTATCTCTTGCTCTCTACCCTTGAATCCAAGGTACTTGGGTTTGAGGTTGTCAAGGGGATGTACACCAACGATGAAGACTTCAAGGAGATCTATGCAAAGTGTGCAACCCATCCCCACGGCCTCTTCCATCTCCTAAAGGGGTTCCTCTTCAAGGGGTCACGACTTTGTATACCCAAGTGCGGGTTTAGAGAGTTGCTAATCTAAGAGTTGCATGGTGGTGCTCTAGCCGGCCACTTTGGGGTAGAGAAGACGTGCTCAATGCTGAAGGAGCACTACTATTGGCCAAAAATGGCTAGAGATGTGGAGCATTTCATCAAAAGATGCTCAACTTGTCACATGGCTAAAAGCCATGCCCTTCCCCACGGCCTCTACTCCCCTTTGCCCGTACCTCTAGCCCCATGGGAAGATATTAGCTTGGATTTCATCACGGGTTTGCCGCGCACACAAAGAAGCAAGGACTCCATCATGGTGGTGGTGGACCGATTCTCCAAAATGGCCCACTTTGTTCCTTGCCACACCACTCATGATGCTTCCCACATAGCCAATCTCTACTTCAAAGAGATTGTGAGACTTCATGGCATTCCCAAGAGCATGGTTTCGGATAGGGACACTAAGTTCCTTAGTCACTTTTGGCTCACACTTTGGAGAAAGATGGGGACACTTCTCAAGTTTAGTACCACTTGTCACCCCCAAACCGATGGCCAAACCGAGGTGACTAACCGGACCTTGGGCACCTTACTTAGGGTGCTTGTGAAGAAGAACATCAAGGCCTGGGATGAACTCCTACCTCATGCGGAGTTCGCTTTCAACCGTGCACCAAGCAAAGCCACCCACCTCTCCCCCTTCCAAGTGGTCTATGGGTACAATCCAAGAACACCCTTAGACCTCACTCCCATTCCCATACCTAGCAAGTTTAGTTGGGAGGCTGAAAAACGAGCCTAAGAGATCAAGGACCTTCATGCTCAAGTCCGGGAGAGGATTGCGAAGGCTAATACCCAAGCCATGCATCAAGCCAATAAGCACAAGAAGGAGGTCCACTTTCAGCCGGAAGACTTAGTGTGGGTCCACTTGCGGAAGGAGAGATTCCCAAGCAAACGCAAGTCCAAAATCATGCCAAGGTCCGATGGCCCATTTGAGATATCAGAGAAGGTCAGGCCCAATGCCTACAAAGTCGACCTTCCCGGTGATTATGGGGTATCCGCCACCTTCAATGTGGCTGATTTGAGCCCATACTATGATGACGATGAGGAGTTATAGAGTTTGAGGTCAAACTCCAAACAAGCCGGGGAGGATGATGGGGACCATCGTGCCCAAGCTTCATCCACACATTCAGCAAACCCTCACACCCATTCAACCCCCAAGGAGGCCAAAGAAGTTCATGCCTTGGTCAGAAAACTCATGTACACAGCAGAAGATGCACTGTCCAGTTCGTCCAGTTTCTGGCCCGGTTTTGTGTCGCTGTTGGAGCAAAATATAGAGGGGGAAATTTCCTGCACGCACCACCCCCTTAAAGCTTAAGATCTTAGCTTTCCAACAAGACCTTTTGCAAGGCATTTGGAGTCCATTTGGTCAGCCAACCAAGCCCAAAACTGAAGACAGTGCACTGCAGGGCGCCAATCAGCACAGTCCGAATTAAGGGAATGTTTGGCCCACCAACTCAACTCCATTGTTTCTGAAATTTTGCAGCGTGAAAGGGGACATAAATATTTATCAAGTCAAGGGTTCAAATCCCATCCAAAGCACCCCCTTGTGTAGGTTTTATCCAGCCAAAAGGACAAGCAAAACATCCCTTTACCCGGTTTATTGCTAGCCGGTACAAGGGCTATTTTTCTTGGACTTTTTGCTTGTCAACTTGCATCCCCACTTGCTGAATGACTCATCTTGCTGCAACCTAGGACTTTTGTAAGCTTGACACCTCATTTGGGAGGCATAATAACCCCTAATGAGGTAGATTAAGCTAGGTAGTGAGGTGTCTAGCTAGTAGTGGCTGATTAGGTGTGTTTCTCTTCCCCACATGTACTTAGCTTTGTATTTGCTGCCTAGGAAGAGAGGGAGCTCGGCCATTGCTTGTTAAAAGGCAGCTTGGTTCCTTCATTTTGTAACCAACTTGAATGTATAAGCTTGTGAGTTCTCAAAGAAACTCTCCCCTCAAAATTCCTAGTCTATAGCTTAAGTGTGGCAACTTAAGTGGTGTCTAAGTCCCTTTATCTCAATTAGGTGGTGATTCCTCATTGATCTAAGGGGATTGCCCAAGTATCCAACAAGAGTGGCTCCTCTTGGATTATCTCTTGAAGGTGCTTGCTCTATCCAACCTCTCCTCTTATCTTCTACATTCTGTCACTTTCCTCCATTGGTTTCCTTGACAAGAACAAGGGTGAAGTAAGCTTGGGTTGTGTTCATTGCAAGCATACATCACTTTGATTCTCTTCAAAATCACATTTAGCTTGTGCATTATGGTAATATGGCATAGGCATTCATGTTTTACCCTTTGTTAACCATTTGAGTCGTGATCATTTTCATCTTTTATGAACATTTAGTTTAGCCTTTGCTAAAACATATTTCTTATTACCTAAGCCAAGCTAGTAGAGCAACAGTTCAATATTTGATGGGTAGCTTTTGGGTGGTGATGTATTTGGTGATTATTGTTGGACCTTTTGGTGATGTGAGGGGATGTTTTGTTGTGACATTTGGAAATTTAGTATTGTTATTTTCTTATGTGTCATTCTTTCATTTTCATTTCAAAGAAAAAAGTAAAAGAAGAGGAAAACAAAGGAAAAGTGAAAATAAAAAATGAAAAAAAAGTTTGGCGAGGAAAATGATTATAGAAAAAAAATGAAAAATCTTGTTAAAAAAGATGATTGTATATACTTAGTTTCTTTATTTCAACTCACTTCCAACGATAGCTTTTGGTGTGTTGTGCCCTATTTTGTCATATTGGAAGAATGTGTGGTTACCATAGCTAATGGAAGTGTTTGGTTTCTCATTACCTACTTAGCTTTTAGCTCTTCATTTCCCTATTGATGGTCCCTCCCTCACTTTAAACATTAGCCCCGGTAGAACCCTGTAAGACCCTCTTAGTTATTATTTTGTACTTTGCATTTGAGTGGTGTGGAATTAAGAATGCTAAAAAGCCTATGATGTTTTGTATGATTGGGAGATGAATTTAGTGAACCTTATTATATTTTAAATACAGGAGTGGGAATGTTCTACTTGTTTCTAAAGTGAGATTCTACCAGTAGAGCTTGTTTATATTTTCTAAATGGGGTGAAATATTGTATATGGATGTCATTGGTGGGAGTAAGAATTTCTTAATGTGTACATTATATTTATATATGGCCTGATGCTTAGGTTCCTTTGAGTAATGTAGTGGATTGGAGTGTGTATATTTATCTCAGTGTGGTATTTGTAAGTTTTTATAAAACCAAAAAAATGATTTTCTACTTTCTGTTTTTTGTTTTCATTTTTGTAGATTTTATAGGTATATCTTTTGCAAACTCTCATGACATCTTGCTTATCCACTAAGTATAACCTAGGGGTTTAAAAGGCTTGGTGCATAGGCTAAGTGCTACCATGACTTGTATAAAAGTGAGTTAGAGTTTTATTTAGCTTTTCTCGGATTTTGAGTTTTATTGCATGGACAAGCAAAATTTAAGTGTGGGAGTATTTGCTCAACCCAAAATGTTTGCAATTTTTAATACTTTTTTACATCTTATTTCTTTTGTATTAATATTTAAATTAGAATTTTTAATTTAGTTTATTTATTTTGTAGGAACATTATGCAAAATCAAAAAAATGAGAAAATGTGATGAAAAGAATACAAAATTGATGTAGAAGAAGTTGGGTCAGTTTAGTGTAGCCCAGTAGCCATCGCGACCCTACTACCAGTAATAATCTAGTTCTTAGTTCCACCCCCTATGTGCGCAGCACATGCCCCCCAACACCAAATCCTCTTAGCTATCTTTCTTTTTTCTCTTATTCGAAGGGTTATTCATTTCTTCTAACGGGCAAGCGCATGAACTTGGCACTCGGCCCAACCTCCCTCCCTTTTTGCAAAATCAAAAAAATGAGAAAATGTGATAAAAAGAATACAAAGTTGATGCAAAAACAGTTGGGTCAGTTGAGTGTAGCCTAGCAGCCATCGCGACCCTACTACCAATAATAATCCTGTCCTTACTTCCACCCCCTATGTGCACAACGCATGTCTCCTTCCCCCAAATCCTCTTAGCTATCTTTTATTTCTGTTATTCGCTGGATTATTCTTTTCTTCTAATAGCCATGCGTGTCAGCCCAGCACTCGGCCTAGCCTCCCTGCCTTCTTTGCAACCCCTCTCATATGACCTATAGGCCCCCCTTCTTTTTCTTTTCTCTTTTCTCCTCCTTCCCTAGTGAAAGTGCATAGTCCCCCTGCTGCATGTCCTTCTCCTTCTTCATTTCCCCCACCAATTGATCTTCCCTTCATTCGACCCTTCTTTAATTTATGTTATCTTTCTATCTCTTCATTCACTCATCATCATCAACTCATCCATTTCATAGGTGAATAAATGCTTGATTGGAAGGTAGAGTTTGGTGGTTATAAGTTTTGGATTAATTTGAGAATTACGTGAAGCAATCAAGAAGCTTGAGCTCATTTTTTGGCTTTAAATGGGCAGCAAAGTTGAAAGGGATCAAGCACCAAGTAGTATATAGCAGATTAAGTTTTATTTCAGATTTTTTACTCCCTTTTGTTTCCTAAATTGGGTTTTTTTTATCACCAACAATTAGAGTAACTGATTTTGGTTTACTTGAAATCAAGTGAGATTAGAGCTTTTAGCGTTAAATTTAGATGTACTTGATTTGGTTTGGGTTAATTTTCTCCTCCCCTATTTCACTTAGCTTTCCACCGAGTTGATTCTACTGCGTGTTATTACTCAGCTCTTTTTTTCAATTTTCCTCTTCTACTATTCATAATTGTGGAGTGCAATTTCTGTTTCATGTTGGGTCTAATTTTTCTCATGCTTCGAAAGTTAGTTCAGTATTTTGTTATTCCAAATTTCTCGAAGGTAATTCATGGTCAATGCAACACCGCCAACCCAAGAAGGAGTCTCACCGCCAGGATTTTCCTGAGGGAATCCCTAATGCTATTGAGGTTAGGTTTAGGCATTACCATTTAGTGAGGCATACAGGAATAAAACTGCAAAAGTTTCCCTATTTTTGTAGCATTTTATGGTCTGATAATAAGGTAAAACAAGATAGAAGGTGACTAGATTCATTGCCAAGGGTCACCCGCTCGGGTTGCTAACAGTCAAACCACCTAAACAGAAGGGTTATAACACATTATATACATAGGTTTGGCGCCGACTATATGCTTATGCATTCAATAAGGAGCTTAAACATTTACAAATATGGTAAAGCATCAAACACTTCAGAACAACTATGCAATCGAGACCGGCCCAAAGGCTGCTGACAGGTCGATGTTAAAATAATATACCTGCTTAGATTGGACTCGGAAAAGGAATAAGGAAAGGGATGAGCTATCGCACGCTTAGTGAGTATTTCTCAACTCCTTAAAAACCAAAACCATTTGTAGGCAATAATGTTAACTAGCAGTCACACAACATTTGTATATTACTATCATATTAGGCAATCATTATACCCAAGGAAAATCATCACCTCTAAACTTCATACTAAGCCACTCAAGCTCATTTCTAGACCCTCAACAATCAAACTTCGTTAATAGCCAAACATTCAGGCACATAAGCAAGCAAACCACTAGGATAGGGTAAAATGCTTTTAAATACGCATTTTGGAAACATAGTGACTCATGTTGTTTTTAAAGAATAGTTTACAATTCAATCTAACCTCTTTGAGGCTCATACACTTTGTAAAAGCTCCTGAAATACCCACATTGGTAATAATTCAAACCATTTTCTCGTATATCAGGAAAATATCTTCTTATTTAGGCTTAAGATCTCATAATGTGCTAGTTACGGGAGATCATCACTCGCCCTATGTCAGGTCGTATCTCACGCATTAAATTATCCCCGGGGTATAACATATTTTGGACCATTACTCTCTTTAGAGTCTTCTAGGGACTTCTGGGTCTATCTTCCTAGGCATTAGAGTTCCTATAAACTGGGTCTACTCCGTAATTATTGGTTCACTCAAGTGCTTATCTTAGCCATTAAAATCATACTAAAACATTATAGGTTAATAAAAAGAGTCATTGTCACACACAGTATGTTCCACCTTCAAGTGCGTCACGAATCATTCCTCTTTAGTAGTTGCTTACATTATTAAAATCATGCTTGTCTAGCAAAATAATTTACAACCCTATTAATGGCTTATGGTTCCTTTATTTTCAACCTAAAAACCTTCTTAAAACCATAGTGAATCAACTAACTCGCAATTCGAAACTTAAAGCAATTGGCTGGCATATAATTCAAATGAAGTTTTGTAATTAACACCTTCAGCTGCCCTTGTTCAGTTGTTTTAATTCTTTTAAACTCAAGGAAAGAGATATAAACACGTTAAGTTCTTAAAATATTTGCGAACTTGTTACTGGTTTGCTTTTTAACTTGCTAGACCTATCGGCTATTCAGTTGGGCCATTCACTGAGTAGTTCGACGATTTACAACCTTTTTAGGCTATAAACATCTTAACAAACTAATAGGAAACTGGTGAACATTTAGAAACATTCGAAATTATGAAGGCAAGCTTTTAACGACCCTTTTAAAGATTTCTAGGTTCACAAACCAATCACATAGCATCATTTAACAATGTCAAGAGGGAAAGGGCTCACCACTAGCATATTTGTATCACTTCGCAGGAAAAGTTTCAATAAAATCCACTTAATATTCCATATGCTTTGCAATCCACACAATTGCGATTAATATCAAACCCAGGCTCCCTCCTTGCATAACACCAGCCACAAAAACCTCAAACCACTCACTAGTTTCACCTCAGGCCATCTCACTATCAAGCTCGGTTCAATATTACCATAACTCAATCATTAATTCACGAGACCAACATTCACAAGCATAGCATTCTTACCAATCACCAAAAGTAGAATTTAAGCATATCCAAACTGATCTCGCAATAACATTTAAGCATAATTCAGCTTGCTCTACAAATTCCTCAAATCACCCGGTTAGCATCCTATGAGTATAGCGTTCACATGCAACCTCCAAACAAAATTTAGGCATAGTAAAATTGATGTAGCAACAACATTAAGACACAATTCTGCTTGTAACACAATTCTCCAAACTGACCGTTTAGTAAAGCCCGACATCAACTCAATATGTAAGAGTCCTGAATCAGCATCATCATCATATTTACAGAATTTCAGTTCTAATTCCTCCAATTATTGATAACTAACTCAAATTCAAGCATGAACTAACTACCACCAGTAAAATCCATTGGATTTACTAATAATTAGGAGGAAAAGACACCACCTTGATTCCAAGCTAGAGGGCTCGACCAACTGCTATTGGCTCGACTTTAGGTGCTTGAAAACCCAGATTTTCAACTCCTTGTTGAAACCATGCCCAAACCCACACGAATCGGACCCCAAATTCAACCAGACTTTCACTCACTGATTTGAAGTTGAGGGGGATGCTTGGTGTTGCAAATCACACCCCATTTACTAAGGTAATTGAGTAGCTAAAGACAAGGTTGCCTGGCCAAGTTTAGGCACGTGTTCGGTGCTTTGAATCGCCGCCCAAATCAATCAAAAACGTGATGGTCTCCTTCGAATTTTGCCAGATTTCACAGCAGAGGTTTGTTAGGTTCTGGGGGAGGTGGAATGATGGGAAATGTGAGCTGGGTTGAGGAGAAATCGAGGGAGTTTGGTGCTTTGTAGCCATGTGTATGGAGATGAAGAAGAGGGAGAGAGGGTCGGGACTCTGCTATCACGTGCCAAAGGAGGAAGAAGAGGCCAGACTTAAGTCCGGTGCTTCTTTGATGAAAATGCCGCCCCTGTCCCCTTTTTTTTCTTTTAAGCTTGCTCAATAACTAACATCGCTAGTCTAATTTCGTACCTCATATTATAAACCCGAATCGATAATATGATCTTTTGTCGATTACTCGCTCCTGATTATAACAAGGTTCGATTTAATAACTACTACTACTCGATAATATGATCTTTTGTCGATTACTCGCTCCTGATTATAACAAGGTTCGATTTAATAACTACTACTACTACTACTACTACTACTACTACTACTACTACTACTAATAATAATAATAATAATAATAATAATAGTAATAACAACAGCAATAACAATAATAACAATAATAGCGATAATAATATTCTTTTTAATAAAATTATCACTTTCACAAGCACATCAATCATAATTTAACTTATATAGTTCATAGAACACAATTTTATAACACCAATAAGGTAAGATAGTCGGCTTAACATAATAATAAAGAACGTGGGTATTACACTCTTCATCCCTAAAGGAATTTTGTCCTCAAAATTGCTTACCTGGTGGAAATAACGTTGAGTACTTCTCCTGCATTTTTTTTTCCGGCTCCTAAGTTACTTCTGCTATCTTGTGATGCTTCTAAAGCACTTTAACATAAGGAATACTCCTGCTTCCGAGCTTCTTCTCCATTCTTTCCAGTATTCGTATAAGTTCTTCTACATATGTGAGGTTTTCCTTAATCTGTAAGGTTTCATACTTGATGACGTGATCTAGATCCGAAATGTACTTTTGAAGACTGGACACATGAAATATGTCATGTAAGCCTTATAGTGAAGGCGGTAGGGCTCATCGTACACGACCGGGCTTACTCTTTGTAGAATCTCAAAAGGTCCGATGAATCTTGGGCTCATCATCAAGAATACATGCTGCCCAATATTAAATTCTAATGGCCTTCTCCTAATATCTACATAATTCTTTTGCTTATTCTGGGCAGCCCATAGCGTTTTAGGCATGGTTTTGATCACCTCGATCGTTTAATCAATTCATTCCACCTTAGAGGGTTCTCTTTCTCCTACTTCTTCCCAAAAAAAGGAGTTCTATAGCATCGAATGTACAGTGGTTCAAAAGGGGCCATGTCAATACTTGCATGGTAGCTATTATTGTATGCGAACTCGACCAAAGGTAAGTTGTGATCCCGGGTCCTTGTATACTCCAATGCATAGGCTCTTAACATAACTTCTAGAGTTTGAATAGTCCTTTTAGATTTCCCATCTGACTGAGGGTGGAAAGCTGTACTCAAGCATAGTTCGGTTCCCAATTGCTTTTTGGAATCCATGCCAGAACCTCGATATAAACTTAGTGTTTCGATGTGACACTATGCTGAGGGGTATTCCATGTAATGTAACTATTTGCTTGATGTATAAATCCGCTAATTGCTTGGAGGAGAAGGTGATTTTCATCGCTAGGAAATGTGCAGCCTTGGTTAATATATCAACAACCACCCACATAGTACCATGTTGCTTGGTGGTTTTTGGCAATCCAGTGATAAAATCCATAGTGATGTGCTCCCACTTCCACACTAGAATAGGTAAGTGCTGAAGCAATCCCCTAGGTTTTTAGTGCTTAATCTTTATTGTCTGACATGTGAGGCAGTGAGCAATATAATCTTTGATATCTCTTTTCATCCCTATCCACCAGAAATGTAACTTCAGGTTATGGTACATCTTGATGCTCCCCAGATGGGTAGTAAGAGTTGAATTATGTGCTTCTTTCAACAGCTTCTTCTTGAGGTCTAGCACATTAGGGATGCACAATTTATTCCCATACCAAAGCACATCGTTTTGGATTTGAAACTCCTTAAATCTTCTTTCTTCTACTCCCTTCCAAATTTCTATAATCTCAGGGTCTTCCTTATGATGCTGCTTGATTTGTTCTATTAGTAAATATGTAACCTGGAGTGGTGCTTGGTAGTCTTGATTCCGTGGTAGCATTACTTCTATCTAAAGGGCTTCAAGCTCCCTTAGAAGTCTCTTCTCCTGAGCAAGTAGGCATGCTATAGAACTAGTGAATTTTCTCCTCAAAGCATCAGCCACCATATTTGCTTTACTAGGATGGTATTTGATCTCCAAGTCATAATCTTTCAGAAGCTTTAACCATCTTCTCTATCTCATATTTAACTCCTTCTGAGTAAAGATGTATTTTAGGCTCTTATGATTAGTGTATTTCCGACACCTTACTCCATAAAGGTAATGTCTCCAAATCTTCAACACAAATATAACCGCAACTAATTCTGGGTCATGAGCTGATTAATTTTCCTCAAATGGCTTTAGTTGATGAGAGGCATAGGCGATAACCATGCCTTATTGCATTAGAATACACCCCACTCCTTTCTTAGAGGCATCACTATAGACTACAAATCCCTCATTGCCCTCGGATATTGCCAGCATTGGCACAGATACCAACTGTTTCTTTAGCTCTTGGAAGTTGTTTTGACACTCTTCTGTCCATTCAAAGTTATTGCTTTTTCAGAGTAGCTTAGTGATAGGCATAGCTAGCTTAGAGAATCCTTCTACAAATCTTCTGTAATATCTAGTAATTCCTAGGAAGCTTCACACTTCAGAAACATTCATGGGTCTTGGCCAATTCATTATTGCCTCTACCTTTGTAGGATCCACTGAAATTCCTTCTTGAGACTGCACATGGCCTACAAAGTGTACCTTCTTAAGCCAAAACTCGTATTTCTTGAGCTTAGCATAAAGCTTGTGTTCTTCTGAAGTTTCCAACACCTTTTGTAGGCGATCTGCATGTTCCTCCTTGGTTTTAGATATACCAAGATGTTATCGATGAACACCACTACGAATTTATTGAGAAAAGGTTTGAACACCCTGTTCATTAAGTCCATGAAGAATGCTGGGGCATCAGTAGCCTAAATGGTAGCACTAAGAATTCATAGAGCGCATATCGGCTTCAAAACGAAGTTTTAGGTACATTTTCCTTCTTAATTTTCGACTGATGGTACCTTCGTCTTAGGTCTATCTTAGAGAATGCCGCAGGGCCTGCTAGTTAGTCAAATAAATCATCAATTCTCAGGAGAGGATTAATTCTCGGGACAGGATATTTATTTTTGATGGTCACCTTGTTTTGCTCTCGGTAATCTATACACAGTCTTAAACTCCCATCCTTCTTTTTAACAAAAGTAATGGAGCTACCCATGGTGAGGTGCTAGGTTGGGTCAACCCTTTGTTTAGTAGTTTTTGAAGTTGAGTCTTTAGCTCAGCAAGTTTAGCAGGTGCCACATGAAAAGGGGTCTTAGATATTGGGGTAGTGCCCAGCACCAAGTCTATCATAAAATCAATTTCTCAATCAGGTGCAAATCCTGGCACTTCTTGGAATACATTTGGGGACTCTATCACCATTGGAATCATACTCAGGTCTAGCTGTTTTTATTTTATCATCTCAACTACACACAGATAACCTTAACACCCTTTTCTGAACATTTTGAAGGCTTGCATGGCAGACAAGGTTGGCATGGTTTTCTGACAGCCATTTCTCTTGAATTCCATCCTTTCCCCTTTAGAGGTCAAGAAGGTAATTAGCCTCTTTTCACAATCTATAGTCACTTTATGCTAGGCTAACCCATCCATCCCCAAAATAAGGTCCCATACTTGGATTTCTAATTGTACCAAAATCAGTAGGAAGGTTTTTCCCTTCCACATTAACAGCACAATCTCTAAACATAATATCGGTATGATAAATAGTTCCTAAAGGGTTCAAAATTGTAACCAAGCATCCCCCATTGGTTCTGTACCTGATTCATAACTAGAAAGTTTCTCTGATCCTTTGCTGATCAGAGCTAAAATTTCGAAAAATCAAAATGCTAGAATAGGAATAACACCTGATATTATAACGAGTGCCCAGAAAGTATCATATTCATAAAGTACAAACATAACCAAATTCCTTATGAATGTAGAAAATATGCAGAATTAGTTGATTTAAAGTGGAATTGTCAAGTTATCCATAACTCCTTAGTTAAAACAAAAATTCATTTTGAGCAAAGCACCTACGGGTTTAGTTTCATTTGTCTACTACATGACGTGTCTTGTTTCGTTTCAAGAGTGATTGACTTCAATCTTATTTCCATTTTGTTTTCCATTCCACTTAACTTATATATCTAAATAAGTATCCGTAAAATATATATATAATAATATATAATAGTTGCATTCGGCTCAATTCTTTTTTTTTATTTTAGTAAAAGATTGTACCGAGTTTATTTACAATTCAATTAAAGGATTAAGTACTTAGCCTGGAGTTATCCTAATTTCTTTTTATCCAAAGTATCTACTGCTGGGAACTCAAATTTGATTTCCTTCCATACCTCACAAGCAGCAGCTAGTTCAGGACTCAATTTGCTAGCATTGCGAGTAATTGTAGCACCTTCGCGAGCAAGATCACATCCCTCATTACGAGCTTGTACACATGCTTCTAGAGCTACTCGCTTTCCTACAGTGCCCGGCGCATCCCTCCAAGGGTGTGCTAAAGTTCCCCCACCGAACTGTAGTACAGAATCATCCCCAAAGATCTCGGTTAGAGCAGGCATATGCCAAACATGAATACCTCCCGAAGCAACGGGTAAAACACCTAGTGTGGAAACCCAGGATTGAGTGAAATAAATACCGCGATTTGCGTCTATCATCACATAGTAAATCAACAAAGCCTAAAGTGATTTCTGATAAGTGCTTCAAGTGTACGTCATTCAAGGGTCATTTTGCAGCATTTTTAGGGAAAATTATATGCTTTATGTGATAATTTATACTCCTTTTCCCATTTTACACTCGAGTTTGATTCTTTTCTATGTTTGGCAGGATTCTGGACCTTTTTGCCCTTACTTTAACCCTATTTGAGTGTATTTTGACTCTCTATGGATGCCCTTGAGTTGTTATGCCCGTGGAAAGAAAGAAGAACAGAAGAATACGGAGGCAGTGGACACCACGGTCGGTCCATGGTGGATGCCACGGTCAGTGGTGTCTTCATTTCCTGTGAGGCATTTTGTTTTCTTATAGCTCTTCGACTTCCTAGCGGTTATTATTCCATTATTATGCATGGCTGTTTGTCTTCCTTGAATTTCCCAATAAAAAGGGGTGCTTCTCACCCTCATTTCAACATCCACACCCCATCATCTCATCTCATACTCCTTTCCTCTCTTCAAGTGGATTAGTTTAGTTTAGATTAGAGGGAGAGAGAGATAGAGTTGAAGTGAAGACTTGCAAGGATTCCATCCTGGGTTTGCACGATCATTCAAGCGTGATATTTGGCTGAGCAATTCTTCTATCTTCTCTTCTCTTTCCTCTTTAGATTTATCATTTTAGAGCAGTTAGTTGTTTAATCTTTTATCACATGTGAGTAGTTTAATTTCTGTCTAGGGATTTAGTAGTTTATGAATGTGTAGTTGGATATGTTTTAATTTAAAGAATTGTGCTTATTTTCATCATTGGCTTGATTTCGTTCTATCAAGTGTTTGATATGTTGTGGATTTATTTTTAGCCAAAGTTTCCTTGCACAATTGAAACATTCGAGTGAACATTCGAAAGATGACATTTGATTATTGTACTGCTTGTTAGAATCTATCGTTGCGTCGTCTCGAAAGAGAGATTGTCAAGTTGGGAGGACTCGAATTAAGTAATCAAAAATATTAAACTTGGATTAAGTCAAATTAGTATGAAAGAGCGACATTTGCTTAGTTTAGGCAAATTTAGTTGATTTCGAAAGAATAGACTAAATTTCTGTATAGATTACAATTCTTCGGAATTGATCAATTAGAGAATAGCACATGTTTATTAATTTTGATTCAATTCCCTTTCTTAACTATATGAATTTCTGGACATGTTTTTCCTTGATTGACTTAGAATTAGGGTATTAGAAATTGTTAATTCAAAACCCCTTAATTTAGGATTCGCTTAGCATATCTTGAGGGCATATAGACCAGTAGTTCAACCTAGTCTCTATGGGATCGAACTTGAATAGCTACAAAGCCACCATTCCCTTGCGGCCGTATCAATATCTCTTTCCCCTTCAAGCTTACCTACTACGGTACCAGCATGAATATGTTCTCTACCGGATAGACGTAGTCACATAAAGTTGTATATCCATCTCCTTCGGCTTACTGGTGAATTTTTTTGCAAATTTAGAGTTCACAAATGAGTGACTACCGCCAAAATCAAATAAGATGTGAGCATAGAGGTGGTTAACAATAAGAGTACCTAACACTATGTTAGTAGGATCTCCAGTCTCTTCTCCTTCAGGCAAAATACCCGTCCTCCTACTTGTGGCTTTTTGTTGCTTTTATTGCCTCCTTAGGAAGCACTAGCTGGAGGGCGACCTTGTTGTGTTGCTGGGCTATTCCCTATTCCTGATCTCTGAGTACTACCCTGGTTATTCCATAAGGCCTTTGGGCAGTCGGTGACACTGTGGCCCATTTTGCCTCATCTAAAGCACTGACCCGTAATACCTTTGCATAGGCCAAAGTGTTGACGCCCACACTGAGCACATGTTCTCCTTTGTTGGCACTGCGTGGAGTGTTTTCCCTTATTTTGTCCCGTTCCAGGTTTAAACTTCTTGAAATTACTGTTTCCCTATGAACTTGGTCCTCCATGGTCAAACGTTCTCTTTGCTTGGCCCTTTCCCTATTTTCAATCTCGGTCTCATTCATGATACGGGCTACTTTTGTAGTCCTCTGGTACATTTCTTAAAAATTAGCATAAGCATGCCCTGCTATCGTTTTCTTCACTTCCCCTTTCAATCCTTGTTCAAAGTGGTCCATCCTCATTTCTTCAATGGCCATTTGGTTTGGTGCAAAACGGCTTAGTTCATTGAACTTTACCGCATATTCTATTACACTTATTTCCCCTTGCTTTTGGTGTAAGAACTCCTGTTCCTTAGCCCTTGTCACATCTCGGGGGTAGTACTGAGCATCCATCAAGGCCTTCAGTTGATCCCAGGTCAATGTTGGTTCACCTGCCCTAGGTTTCACCATTCCCCACCAGAATTCAGCTTCTTTCTCAAATTGATAAGCGGTTAGATGCACTTTAAACCTCTGAGGGTATTCCATGATTTTGAATAGATTTTCCATTCTTCTAAGCCATTCTTCATAGATCATAAGGTCAGCTCCACCTCCAAACTTGGGAGGTTTACGTTTATTAAACTGACATATCATCTCTGTGGTAGTAGGTTCTACAATTTGTTCGCATCGGGGAGGCATCTGTTCACATATTTACACAAGTGATTACTTAGTTTTACTTTCAACTAGGAGTTAACACCACAACCATTCTAGGACTTATAGGGGTAGGATTTCTTAGTTAATGAAATCATTTGCAAGTGGTCAAAAAATATTATGCATTGCCACAGGTTAAGTTTTAGCTCAACCCACGCAAGGTTATACATGCATACCACATTTTACTTTACGGAAGTGCACATATACGCTTAAACAAACTAGTGAGCACATAACACTTGAGAGGCACCAATTGCATTTATTTCATTTAAACATTGGTAGTATGACTTCGGAGTCACTGGACACTCTCGTCATCCTAGAGTATCATCTTAAAGGAAAACAAACATGAAAGGCTTACATCCAGCTTATTTATATACAACACAACATTTGTGAACCTGAGTTCATGCTACTCTACCATACTCCTCATCCAAGGTGTCACTTCCAGAAGGCTTATCAACCATGGATTCATCTGAACTTTCATATTGGTCGGGGTCAGGGGCTAATAACTCGTCCAATCTCATGGTGGGGGCATACTCGATGTTGTATTCTTCATCTACTAATTCCCCCATTCTGAGCATTGTGGCTCGCCATCTTCGGGGGTAGAGTGCTCCACAAGCATCCACCCAGTGCACCCACATCATGGCAATTCGCTTATAACGCTCGGCTTGAGGTCTCTCAGCGAAGAGGAGTCTCATTTGATGATGCTCTAGTTGATTCCTCTCAGACACAGTGGTGGGAAGGTGCTAGTGCTCGGCAGGTTAAATGAGTAGGGCTTAAATAAGCTAGCTGGCAGTAGCGTTTCTCTGGAGCAGAGTAAACCCCAAGTGGTCTACTTGGTGCTCTGCCAGTAAGAGGAATTCTACCAGACCTTGATATGTAAAAGGAGCATATGCCCCTATGTGCAGTGTCCACTATCACAAGTTGATAGCTACTTCTCTCCATCTCCCAGCCAAAGGTATCTTTCTTATGAATCTCACCACCTAAAAGTTTTGGGTGACCCTAGGGGGACCCCATCAGTTATTCATCTCCATTAATCGCCAATATATGATCATGATCCAAGCGGCCCACCAAAAGGGTAGATAAACATAATCAGCTATATGGAATAATATCCCACACTACCACTATCAGAGTCAGTGGCAAACCAGCATATATACATGTCATAGGTCATGCACTTATTACTACAGGTAATACAAAGCAAGGCACGATCACAAAAGCAGATAAGTCACATTTTTCACATATCACACTCCTATTATGATATTGAAATGCGTAATGCAACCTATGGCTTTGACACCACCTAATGTAACACTCCCAACCCGAGGAGGAGTCATGCCATCTAGATTTCCTATAGGGAGTCCCTAAGGCTATTGAGTTAGATTTAGGCATTAGCATTTAGTTAGGCATCTTGAATAAAACTGCAAGAGTTTCCCTATTTTTGCAACATTTTACGATCTTAGCTTAGCTAAGGGTACCTGTAAGCTGATAATAAGGTAAAACAAGATATGGGTGACTAGATTCACCACCACGAATCACCCGCTTGGGTCACTAATGGCCAAACGAACTAAACACAATGGTTATAACATTATATACATAGGTTCAAAATCGACTATACGCTTACTTCAATGAGGAGCTTAAACACTTACAAATATGGTAAAGCATCAAACACTTCACCGCAACTATGCAATCGAGACTGGCCAAAAGGCTGCTGATAGGTATTGAAATAACTTCAACATAAGCTTTATACCTGCTTAGACTGGACCTGGAAAGGGAATAAGGAAAAGGATGGGCTACCACATGCTTAGTGAGTATTACTTAACTCAAAAGCCAAAACCATTTGCAGGCCATAATGATAAGTAGCAATCACACAACATTTGTATATTACTATCATATTCGGTAATCATTTTCTCTAAGGAAAATCATCACCTCTAAATTTTGTACTAAGCCACTCAAGCTCGTTTATAGACCATTAACAACCAAACGCCCTTAATAATAAAACATTTAGGCACATAAGTAAGCAAACCACAAGGATAGGGAAAAATTCTTTCAAATACGCATTTTGGAAACGTAGTGAATCATGTTGTGTTTAAAGAATAGTTTACAATTCAAACTAGCCTCTTCAAGGATTATACACTTTCTAAAAGCTCTTGAAATACCCACATTGGTAATAATTCAAACCATTTTCTCGCATATCAAGACAATATCTTCTTATTCAGGCTTAAGATCTCATAATGTACTAGTTAGGGGAGATCATCACTCTCCTTATGTGAGGTCGTCACTCACTCATTAAATTATCCCCGTGCTATAACATGTTTTGGACTGTTACTCTCATCAGTCTTCTAGGACTCCCACTTCTGGGTCTATCTCCCTAAGCATTAGGGTTCCCGAAAACTGTGTCTACTCCCTAATCATTTGTCCACCTAAGCACTTTTCTTAGCCATTAAAATCATACTAAACCATGATAGGTTATTAAAAAGAGTCACTGTCACACACAGTAAGTTTCAACTTCAAGTGAGTCAAGAATCATTTCTCCTTAGCAGTTGCTTACATAATTAAAATCATGCTCGTCTAGCAAAATAATCCATAACCATATTAATGGCATATGGTTCACTCATTTTCAACATGAAATACTTCTTAAAATGATAGTGAGTCTACTATCTCACAATTCAAAACTTAAAGTAATTAGCCAGTATATAATTCAAACAAAGTTTCGTGATTTATCACCTTCAGTTGCTCTTTTTCAATTTAAATCCTTTTAAACTCAAGGAAAGCAATATAAACACATTAAGGTCTTAAAACATTTTTTAACTCGCTAATGGTGTGCTTTTTAACTTCCTAAGCCTATCGACTATTCAGTTGGGTCATTCATTGAGTAGTTCGACAATTTAAAATCTTTTTAGGCTTTAAACATCTTAGCAAAGTAACAGGAAACTGGTGAACATTTAGAAGCAATCGAAATTATGAAGCTAAGCATTTAACGACCCTTTTGAAGATTTCTAAGTTCACAGACCAATCACATAGCATCATTTAAGAATTTCAAGAGGAAAGGGGTTCACAAGTAGCACATTCGTATTACTTCGTAGAAACAGTTTCAGCAGAATCCAGTTAATATTCCATATACTTTGTAATCCACACGATTGTGATTAATATCAAACCCGAGCTCCCTCCTCACCTAACATCGGCCACAAAAATCTTGAACCACTCTCTAGTTTCACCTTAGGCCATCTACTATCATGCTCGGCTCAATAGTGCCATACTTCAATCATTAATTCACGAAACCAACATTCACAAGTGTAGCGTTCAGACCATTAGGCACATGTTTTCTAAAATAACAATCTTAGTCTCCAAGTGACTCACATCGAAGTTATAATGCAACCCACCTCTTGCAAACCTAGAACTTAGACCGTTATCTCTAGTGGTTTTCCACAGCATGGTCTTCTCATCTAAGTCCTCTAAAAATTCCCAAGCAACAGTGGCGCTCTTAGAAAGAAAGTTACCCTGACACATGGACTCTAACATGGTTCTAGTCTATCAGTTTAGTCCTCCATAAACAATCTTACATAAATGTGCTTGCCTATTTAATCTAAACCATGATAGGGACACTGGGCTAACAAATTTTTAAACCTATCAAAGTATTTCCAAAATGATTCCCTGCCTAGTTGTCCAAATTGATTAATCCCATTTCTTAGCTTAACAGTCTTGGCATTAGGAAAATATTTTCTTAAGAACAATCTTACAAAATCATTCCAAGAAGTAACAGAATTAGTAGCCACTACCATGCATCCAACGTTTTATAGAATCTTTCAAAGCAAAAGGAATCAATTTCATTCACACAACATCAATAGGGATACTAGGGAAATACATTATATAATATACTTCTTCGAATTCCCTCAAAAACAAGCATCCTCTAAACCTATTAATTTAGGGAGCAACTGAGTATAGTGAAGTCTCAATTTGAAAGTCACATTTGGTCCTAGATCAGGTATAATAAAACAAGCTGGCAAAGTAGTCCTAGGAGGATAAAAATATCACTCAAAGATCTCTTTTGTGCCATTTCTTGTAATTCTAGTTCAGGCCTTGGTTCAGGCTCGGGTTCAAGGTTAATGTCAGGTTCACTACTAACAAGTCTAATACTTTCAGGGTCTCTAACCCAACCAGTCATGTAAACTCCACATCCTCACGAAAGGATATATTTTTTGTCTTCTTTCCCTTTTCTAATTTTTTGTTTTCGTTTTTTGGTTTTTCTCTTTTTTTTTAAAACACAAAACAAAATCAAAAGTGAATTAAACCTACAAACAAAATGAAAATAGAAAGTAATCCAATCCTAGAAATAAAACGAAAACCAAAAAAATAAATAATACTAAAAGAAGATAGAACATAAACTAAAACCTAAACAAGTTCGTTCCAAAAATAAAATTAAAAAGAAAATAAAACTCCCAAAATCAAAACTCTATGCACAGTAAATTCAACATAATCACAAGGAATATGAATATATGTTTTCTCAAATTTGTTCTATCCCTGAGCTGTGCAGATAATTATAAAAAGAAAATCTGTTCTAAAAACTTCACGTGAACTCCAAAAATTATGCTGAATCCCTAAAAAATATCATCACAGAAAAATTCAGACCAGATATGTGTTGATTTAGAGAGCACACAACCATAAGAGGGGGGTGAATTGTGGTGTCCGATTTTCCCAAGTTGCTGACAAACAGTCTTAGACCCTGTTCGCACAGGTTGTTTCTGAGATAAGCAGAAGCGAAAATCCAACAAAATTGAATGCGGAAATAATGGACACAGGATTTTTACGTGGAAAACACCTCTAGCCTAACTGAGGCCACGACCTACCTCGTGTCGGATTTAAACATTTCACTAAACGGGTTAATCACGTTACAATAGTAATACACCTTGTTACAACTTGTAACACATGTAACCTGTCTTCCCTAAGACAAGTTACCCAACGTCCAAAATCCCCTTGATTTGGACACACACTCTACTCACTCTTGTGAAAGAAGAATGTAAAGAAAAAAATACCCTATTACAATGCTTCTTAACTAAGCTAATATAGGGTACAATGAAGTCCTAGTATGCCAACTTTGAAAGCTCAATTAATTCACTCACAAGGCTCGGTTTTCTTTTCAAACGTTTTAGCTCATGAACTCAGATTTTTTCTCTTTGAAAACCGATGTCTCCAAGATTGTAAGAAGCCGCCTTTTATAGTGCTTGGAAAACAATTTATCAAATTTTTGGATACTAAAAAATCTGAAGAATATAGAATCCTTTACCCACAAGGGATGGAAAAACTATTTCTGAAATTTTTGGAAACTAAAATCCTGGAGAAAATAGAATCCTTTAGCTACAAGGGGTAAGGTGACATGAGCTGAAAAACACTTCCTGAACCGCGTGCATAAGGCGGTGTTCTTTAGCAGCTAGCCCATGTTTTTCTCAACTACCTTATCCACTTGCCAAAAATTGGATATTCTTTTTATTCAAAAAGATTTTGCAAATCCCTTAAGATTTTTGATAACCGTTTTTTAGGGTAAAGAATAAGATACTCCATAGAAAAATCTTTCTTGCAAATCTTTGAAGAAGCTGCTCAAAATCCAAAAGATAAAAATCGTACAAAGCAGTTTTTCGCAACTTATTCGGGAAACACCCTGATCGCCCTGTTTCCAGGGTTGTTCTGAAGGGTGATCCGAAATATTTTCCGAAAAGCAAAACCGTTTCCAGTGAGTGGTAAATTAAAACTTTCTAATTGGCATATTAACAAGAGTCTAAAAATATAAAACCAAATCAAATCAAGACATCTTGTTGTAACCACTAGTCATCTTGTAGAACGACTTTGCTGCAAACACTTCACAGAATATGCTTCAAACACCGCATGGAACCTGTTTGTCACAGCTGCACATATCTTATGTTTCAAACACTTCTCAGGATATGCTTCAAAACACCTCACAGAACCTGTTCCTCACAGGTGTTCTTACATTGCTGACTTGAGTACCTGTTCTTGATAAACCATTAGTCAAGCAGTTTTAATACATTGAGAACAGCAGTAAGGTCCTATTTGGAAAGCCTGTTTGGAGCAACAACAACAACACTTGGATTTGTTATCATCAAAACTTTATACATTCTAACAAATTCCCCCTTTTTGATGATGACAAACCAAGTGACCATATTGACTTTCAAGGGCAATTTAAGTGATTTGTACCAATTATTCAAATTCACATGAAGCAGTTAGTATCGAAAAGATTGTAAGAAAATTAACTTGTCCATGGCAGAACTAAAACAATATTGGTCATCCTATCTTCCCCCTTTTGGCATCATTAAAAAGTAGGGGCGAACAGTCAAACAGAGGGTGTTTGCTATCACCACCACTTGGGTAATGAAGGAAAGGCAACAGGCGATACACTCAAGTGTTTTGGTACGGTAATGAGATTGGCCATCCTAGTCACACACAAGCAATTCACAGTAAAAAGCAAGCAAGGCAAAGCCAATCAAAAAACAAGATAACCTGTCATTCACCAAACGAGTGCAACAGAGTACAAACTGATTCACCAAGAGAAGTGAGAACAGGCTATGAGAACAACAGATGGGAACAACTCATGAGGGGTGTTCAAGGAGCAGAAGGAGAAAATTTTGCTGAAAGTGAAGAGAGAAGGGCGAGGAGATCTGCATGGCGTTTTGCATTTAGAGCTTTTTCCTCGTCCAGGGCAGCCTTTACAGCGTTAAGCTCAGTACTGAGGTGAGAGTTTTCTTCCAAAGCAGCCTCAAGCTTGGTTGAGGAACTGCCAGGAACAGGAGGACGGGGTGTTCTGGTCCCCTGTTTTGAGGCAGACCCTTCAATCAAAGCATACCCACACCCCATAAGGGTGTTACTCCCGATCTCATCAATGAACTGAGCGTCCACCTTCTTTTGCAGTGTCACCCCAAAGTGCTCAAATACACTAGTCAGAAAGAAGCCATATCCCAGATCATGTTCCCTAGAGGTGTTTGCAATTCTTGCAATATGTCGAATCATGATGGCAGGAAGGTTAATTTGCACTTCCGTGTCCATCAGATCCATCAAACACTGATCCATGGCATCAGCAAGATTGCGATCCTAGCCTCTGGGGATGACATTCTTGACAATAAACCAAAATAGCAATTGATGGAGCGATGCCATGTCCCCTTTCTTCACAGACTTGGGTGTTTGCAGGCTTGGTTGCTAGCTAAATTTCTGGGCGAGTTCCAGCAGCCTGGCTGTCCCTAGAATAGTCTTGTCTTCTCTCACATATATATCAAAGCCCGTGGAGGGAATCCCCAGAATTTCCCCTAATATCTTCACATCAAAGCGAAGCTGTTTCCCATTAACAATACTTGTCACCACTCCATCAGTGACAGTGCAGTTGGCATAGAACTCTGCCAATTCATGTATAGAACACCCCAGTTGGGTGTTTGTAAACAGCTCATACCACCCCTGTGCATGCAGCTTGTGCAGAAACACCCCCAGACCCTGTTCCTCAAAATATTTTACCTTGATAATTTTGCCCCTGACTACCCGTCTCTGAAGCAGTTGGGTCAATTTGGCCGAGATTGCGGACGGGGTAGACTTCTTGGCTCTTTTAGGTTGAGGCTCAGTAGGAGGGTCTTGGGTGGAGGCATGTTTGAGGGAGGCTTTTCTCTTGGGAGTTTTGAGGGGTGATGGTTTTGGTATAGGAAGAGGCTTATCCTCTGAGGACTCTGAGAACACGGGCGTGCCCTGTTTGAAGGCAGTGTTCTCAATGTCGCTATCTGATGAAGGCTCAGAGGAGGAATCAATCTCCTCAACAACAGGGGCTGACTGTTTGGCAGGACGAGGAGTGGAGTGAAAAGCTATTCGGGTTGATTTTCTTGTGGGTCTGTTTGTGGGTTTGGCCGAAGAGGGGATTTGTGGTTTTGGTTTGACAAGGGGTTCACTTTTTGAGGGCTCTTCAGTCTGGCCGCTTTTAGGCCTTGATGGTGGTCGTGTTCTTGACATTCTAGTACACCTAGCCACAATTTTGTACCGTTTGCGATTCTCACCGGTTGGTGGTACCGGTGTGGCTTGTTCAATTTTGGCAGGGGCCTCTTCCAATTGACCACTACTTCCCCCTTCTTCTCTTGACAAATCCTTCCCTAGGTTCTCCTTAAAAACTTCAGGCCCTGTTTCTGACCCTGTTTCCTGCCCAGGAAACAGCCCAAACGAATTGATGCCATCTAACCCATGGTCCAACAGAAAAAGTTCATCTAAAGCCCCCAATTTCTCTTTCAGATGCCCCAACAAGTTCTTGGGGTTGACATGCGCCCGTTTCACCAAACAAAATCAATTCCCACCCAAATTTGTACGGGATGTCTTCCAATTTCAAATTCACTGTTCTAAGGTCGATACTTTTCAAAAACCCAAAAGGTTTATAGGCAATGGATCGAGGAGGTTCAGTATTTTTACCTTCCATGAGGGCCGTCAGAAATTGTGTAGGTGCAAACAGGGCTGTGGCTGTTTGCAAGGCTGTGCCCTGTGTCTGGTTGCCCTGGGTCAAGGTCGAGGAGCTCTCGAAGCTAATGGGGAACGCCATTTTTCAGAGGAAGGAGAGAGATTAGGGTTTCTTGAACAGAGTTTCAATGCAAGAGAGTTTTGGTGGAGGTGAGGGATTGAGCAAGAGCTTTAAAGAGAGAGAGAGATGTGCGAAATCTTTAAAAGATTTTGCCCGTTTTTGCAACGACCTTTAGCATTTGTTGCGCACGCCTCGGGAAGAGATTAGCAGTTTTCAATTTGTTGCACACATTTGACAAACAAGAGGCGTACCTGTTTCTGATGCTTGTTCTTGAGGTTACTTGCTCGGTAACATTGGACAATAAGGGCAATCTCATTAGACCTCAACGAGTGTCAGCAAGTTGCAAACCTCACATATGCTAAACATAGCACACAAGTTGATTGCAAACAAAAATTTAACATGTTGTACCCGTCACTTTTAAATTTTGCAAACAGGGAGAGAGAACAGGTTGGTCAGGTTGTTCTAATTAAGCCTAGTTCGAGTCTATTCCTTTCAAATTGTTCTCTACTCAATGCCTTTGTGAATATATCAGCAATTTGATTTTCAGTGGCACAAAAATTCATTGAGATCACTCCCTTTTCAACATTGTCTCTCAAGAAATGATGACGAATGTCAATATGTTTTGTTCTTTTGTGTTGACATGGATTTTTGGCAATGTTAATTGCACTTGTATTGTCACAATAAATAGGAATGCATCCTATGTCAACACAAAAGTCCTTGAGTTGTTGTCTTATCCATAATAACTGAGCACAACAAGATGCAGCTGCCACATACTCAGCTTCTGCTGTGGACAAGGCAACAGAGAGTTGTTTCTTGGTTGCCCAAGATACCAAACAAGGTCCAAGAAAGTGAGCCATACCTGAGGTGCTTTTCCTATCAACCAAGAAACCTGCGTAATCAGCATCAGCATACCCAACAAGATCAAAGTTGCAACCTTTAGGATACCATAAGGCTAGATCAGGTGTATGTCTTAAGTACCTTAAAATCCTTTTTACAGCCTTAAGATGAGTTTCTTTAGGGTTTGACTGAAAACGTGCACATAGACCAACACTAAAAACAATGTCAGGTCTACTAGCAGTTAGATATAAGAGTGACCCTATCATGCCCCTATAGGATTTCTCCTCAACTGAGGCACTGCCGTCATCCATTGCCAACCTAGTTGAAGGAGAGATGGGAGTATCAATGGGCTTGGCTGACTCCATCCCAAAACGCTTAAGTAATTCCTTAATATACTTTTGTTAATGGATCATGGTGCCGTTTGAAGTTTGCTTGATTTGCAAGCCTAAAAAGAAATTAAGCTCACCCATCATGCTCATTTCAAACTCACTCCTCATCATTTTTGAAAATTCATTGCACAATTTATGATGAGTTGCACCAAATATGATGTTATCGACATATACTTGGACAATCAACAAATGTTCCCCCTTAGATTTTAGAAACAAGGTATTGTCTACCTTGCCTCTTGCAAAATTATTTTCCAATAAAAAGCTTGACAACCGCTCATACCAAGCTCTAGGAGCTTGTTTTAAACCATAAAGTGCCTTGTCAAGTTTGAAAACATGGTTAGGAAATTCATCACTTTCAAAACCGGGGGGTTGTTTGACATACACTTCCTCTTTAAGGTACCCATTTAGAAACGCACTTTTAACATCCATTTGATATAACTTGATCTCCATGTGGGCTGCAAAAGCTATCAAGATTCGAATGGCTTCCATCCTTGCAACAGGTGCAAAAGTCTCTCATAATCAATTCCCTCTTCTTGGTTGTAGCCTTGAACCACCAGCCGGGCCTTGTTCCTAGTGACTGTTCCGCACTCATCTAGCTTGTTACGGAACACCTACTTGGTTCCAATGATTGTTCTATCCTCTGGCCGTGGCACAAGGTGCCATACCTTGTTTCTTTCGAACTGATGGAGTTCTTCTTGCATGGGTGTGACCCAATCTGAATCTGCAAGAGCTTCATTAATATTCCTAGGCACAATTTTTGAGAGAAAAGCATAGAAAGCACAGAAATTTTTAAGCCTAGATCTAGTTTGAACTCCTGTATTAATATCAGACAAAATTTGATCAAGAGGACGTGAACTTTGGTATTTCCATGATCGTGGTGAAAGTGGGTTCACAGATATGCTCTCCATCCTAGCTGGAATACTTGGCCAAACAAGTTCAGGTCCTGTTCCCAAGCCTGTTTGGGAGCCTGTTCCTAAAATTATCTCAGAAGGGTTCGGCTGATGTTGTCCCGAACAGGGTTCCACCCTGTTTCCCCTTGTTTGGTTCACACCCTGCCTACCTTCCTGTAGAACAGCTTCAGGCCTTGATCTCTCAGGTTGATCCTTACCTGGTTCATCTTAAAGCAGCATGTCTTTTTTAACAAGACCTAGTGCGAGGTCTTCCTCCTGTGCATCATTCTCACTTAGAGAGTTAGTTTCATCAAAAAGCACATGCACACTTTCTTCAACACACAAGGTTCTCTTATTAAACACTTTGTATGCCTTACTATGTGAGGAGTAACCGAGGAATATTGCCTCGTCACTCCTTGGATCAAATTTCCCTAAGGCATCCTTTCCATTATTATGCACAAAACATTTACACCCAAAAACTCTCAAATGCAAAATATTTGGTTTTCTTCCTTTGAGGTTCTCATAAGGAGTTTTGTTAAGAACAGGTCTAATCATGCATCTATTTATAATGTAACATGATGTGTTTAAAGCTTCTGCCCAAAAATTTCTAGGAAGACCACTAGCAACAAGCATTGTTCTAGTCATGTCCTCTAGAGTACGATTTTTGCGCTCTACCACCCCGTTCTGTTGGGGTGTTCTTGGAGCTAAAAAATTGTGATCAACACCATGCTCATTACAATAGTCAATAAAGCTCGAATTTTCAAATTCTGTACCATGGTCCGACCTTATGCATACCAAAGAGTGTCCTACCCTCTTTTCAGTCTTTTTAATGAAAGCAAGAAATTTTTCAAAAGTTTCATCTTTAGAAGCCAAAAACAAAGTCCAAGTGAAACGAGAGTAGTCATCCACTATCACAAGCACATACCTCTTGCCACCTCGGCTCATGATCCTCATTGGACCACATAGATCCATATTTATTAATTCAAGGGGTCGAGTAGTGCTTATACACTTTTTAGACTTAAATGAATTTTTGACTTGTTTGCCTTTGGCACATGCATCACATACCTTGTCATCATTGAATTTGATGGAAGGTAAGCCAACTACTAAATCTTTGGTTACAAGTTTGTTCAAAAGAGAGTGGCTTGCATGACCTAGTCTTTTGTGCCAAAGCATAACATCATCTTTTAAGGCACTCAAACAAGTCAAATTATTTTGGGGAAGAGTAGAAATACACACTTTATAAACATTTTTGTGTCGCTTCCCCCTCAACACAACATCTCCTGTGTTCATGTTTACAATCAAGCAACGTGTTGGAGAGAACACTACTAGGTTGTCTTTGTCACACAGTTGGGACACACTTAGCAAGTTGTGTTTTAAACCATCCACAAAATAAACATTGTCAATTGAATGGGAGAGTGACTCACCTATCTTACCTATACCGACAATTGTCCCAGATTTGCCGTTTCCAAATGCTACACTCCCTCCTTCTGATGCTGTAAGTGAGAGAAAATTGGATTTTTCACCAGTCATATGCCTCGAACACCCACTGTCAACATACCACAGCTGCCTGTTCCCTAGACTGTTTCCTGCACTGTTTGCTGGGTTGCTTGCTGGGTTGTTCTCTCTCACTTCAGCCTGCAAAACAAATCAAGGGTTAGTTTTGGGAACCCAGATCCACTTGGGTCCCACTCCTTTAGACATGTAAATCTCATCTTTCCTAACCCACATTTGTTTTACATGCACTGAGTTCTTTTAAATGGCATACTTTCTTATAGGACAAGCATATCGATAATGCCCCGTTTTACCACAATGAAAACAAACAATATTTTCAGGTAATCCTACATATTTGTTATTCACTGGGTAGTTCATCTTAGGCACAAAACCTAGTCCTCTTCTATTTTGACTATGATGAGTGTTTAACAATTCCAATGCCCTTGAGGACCTGTTCCAGAGCTTGTTTGCGGCAAGGTCCGATTTTAAGTGTTTTATTTTTTCAAGCAAGTTTCTGTTTTCTTCCAGCAAAGACTCGACCTTACCTTTTAAGTCAAGTGATTCTTTTTCTAGCTCAGTCAGTTTAGTGGAACAAGTCTCTTCTTTCATGAGTAGAGTTTCTTTAAGCACATTGATGTTTTCATGCAAGGCAAGAGTCTCTTTGTCAACTTCAAGCTTTTCTAATTTAAGGGTTTCATTTTCAAGTTCTAAATCTCGAACATCCCCTTTTAATTCAGCACATATATCCATTATATTGTACACTAATTTCTCAAGAGTTGATTTATTTAGACCACGTACCTTGTTCTTGAGTTGAGTCAGACTATCCGTTGACCCATCATCTGAATCAGTATCACTCCTTGCCATGAGTGCTAAATCAGCTTCCCCAGCTTCAGACCCTTCCTCATCCTCACTTGAATCTCCCCAGGCCGCGAGCATAGCTTTTGAGAACCTTTTCGTTGAGCTGCTTACACCCTGTTTCCTCCCCTGTTTTCTGGGGTGTTCGGGTTCTTGTTCTTCCTTGTGCAGTGGGCAGTTTCTCACAATGTGGTCTAGCTTACCACACTTAAAACACCCAGTGAACTGTTCCCGAGGGGTGTTCCTGGCTTTTCCGAAGTCCTTCCTTTTGATGTTTTCTTTGACTTTCTTGAAGAACTTCTTAAATTTTTGAGTCATCATGGCAATCTCCTCCTCCTCAGAATCAGAATCATCTTCTAAGACCTTTAGTGCAAGACCTCGTTCTCTCTTTGTCTCATCTTTCTGTTGAGAATATTTCCTAAGTTCATATGTTTGGAGGTTTCCAGTCAGCTCATCTAAGGTGATCTTGTTCATGTCCTTAGCTTCTTGGATGGCCGTTACTTTTGCTTCCCAAGAATGAGGTAAAATTCTTAGGATCTTCCTTACCAATTCTTCGATGGTGAAGGATTTTCCCAAGGATTTCAACTCATTCGTTATGTGAGTGAAGCGAGTGTACATGTCCATCACACTTTCCCGATCACCCATCTCGAACAGCTCATACTTTCTCATAAACAATTCAATCCGGGATTGCTTTACTTGATTGGTCCCTTCGTGAGCTACTTGCAAAGCATCCCAGATTTCTTTGGCCGACTCACATTCAGATATGCGAGTATATTCATCAGGACCTAGGCTAAAATATAGAAGTTTCTTGGCCTTGGCATTCTTCTCCATCATCTTGTAATCTTCAGCATTGAACTCCTTAGGCTCCTTGGGGATTGACTTTCCATCTTCAGTTGTTTTCTTAGGGATGAGTGGTCCATGCTTGATGAGCATCCACAACTCATAGCCCTCGGCTTGGATGTAGTTTTCCATCCTATTCTTCCACCAACTATAGTGTTGGCCATTAAAATATGGTGGACGAGTTATGGATTGACCTTCAAGCATGCCTTGTGGAGTACTCATCTTTAAGGATCTCTCAAAGGTGCTAGCTTTTCAAAGGAGAACCTGCTCTGATACCACTTGTTGATTTAGAGAGTACACAACCACAAGAGGGGGGGTGAATTGTGGTGTTCGATTTTCCCAGGTTGCTGACAAACAGTCTTAGACCCTGTTCGCACAGGTTGTTTCTGAGATAAGCAGAAGCAAAAATCTAACAAAATTGAATGCGGAAATAATGGACACAGGATTTTTACGTGGAAAACACCTCTAACCCAACTGAGGTTAAAAACCACGACCTACCTCGTGTAGGATTTAAACACTTCACTAAATGGGCTAATCACGTTACAATAGTAACACACCTTGTTACAACTTGTAACACACGTAACTGTCTTCCCTAAGACAAGTTACCCCACGTCCAAAATCCCCTTGATTTGGACACACACTCTACTCACTCTTATGAAAGAAGAATGTAAAGAAAAAATACCCTATTACAATGCTTCTCAACTAAGCTAATATAGGGTACAATGAAGTCCTAGTATGCCAACTTTGAAAGCTTAATTAATTCACTCACAAGGCTCGGTTTTCTTTTCAAATGTTTTAGCTCATGAACTCAGATTTTTTCTCTTTGAAGACCGATGTCTCCAAGATTGTAAGAAGTCGCCTTTTGTAGTGCTTGGAAAACAATTCATCAAATTTTTGGAAACTAAAAAATCTGAAGAATATAGAATCCTTGACCCACAAGGGATGGAAAAACTATTTCTGAAATTTTTGGAAACTAAAATCTTAGAGAAAATAGAATCCTATAGCCACAAGGGGTAAGGTGACATGAGCTGAAAAACACTTCCTGAACCGCATGCATGAGGCGGTGTTCTTTAGCAGTTAGCCCATGTTTTTCTCAACTACCTTATCCACTTGCCAAAAATTGGATATTCTTTTTATTCAAAAAGATTTTGCAAATCCCTTAAGATTTTTGATAACCGTTTTTAAGGTAAGGAATAAGATACTCCATAGAAAAATCTTTCTTGCAAATCTTTGAAGAAGGTGCTCAAAATCCAAAAGATAAAAATCGTGCAAAGCAGTTTTTCGCAGCTTATTCGGGAAACACCCTGATCGCCCTGTTCCCAGGGTTGTTCTGAAGGGTGATCCGAAATGTTTTCCGAAAAGCAAAACCGTTTCCAGTGAGTGGTAAATTAAAACTTTCTAATTGGCATATTAACAAAAGTCTAAAAATATAAAACCAAATCAAATCAAGACATCTTGTTGTAACCACTAGTCATCTTGTAGAACGACTTTGCTGCAAACACATCACAGAATATGCTTCAAACACCGCACAGAACCTGTTTGTCACAGCTGCACATATCTTATGTTTCAAACACTTCTCAGGATATGCTTCAAAACCCCTCACAGAACCTGTTCCTCACAGGTGTTCTTACATTGCTGACTTGAGTACCTGTTCTTGATAAACCATTAGTCAAGCAGTTTTAATATATTGAGAACAACAGTAAGGTCCTGTTTGGAAAGCCTGTTTGGAGCAACAACAACAACACTTGGATTTGTTATCATCAAAACTTTATACATTCTAACAATGTGCTCCAAAAAATTAAAACAGTAACCAAAATGTAGGAAAATCCTACACTGGAATGGTTCTCTTTTCTGGTTTTTTGTTTGTTCCTACATAGCCTCAACAGATTAGTTAGAACTATTATTTTGTAGTAAACAAACACTAAAAATTAGATTAAATTGATCCTAAAACAAAAACAAGTACAAACTCTAAATATTAACTCAAATCAAAAATCTAAAACAAAGAAATCTAAACTAAACTAAACTACAAAAACTAAATAAAAGTCAATCAAAACCAAAAATCACAAATATGAAACTAAAACGAAAATGACTCAAATGACTCGATGCAACAAAATTTCATAAACCCATCCCCAGCAACGGTGCTAAAAACTTATTGAAAATTCCGCAAGCACACAGTTTATCATCGTTATAGTTACGGGTGTCGATCCTCAAGGATGGGTTATGAAATTAGGTTACAACTTAGTGTCGAAGCTCTCGTTACGAATATGAAATAGTAAACAAAAAAAAACCCAGAAACTTAGATTTAACAACAGTTAACAAAACTTAAGGAATTGAACCTGAGCAGCCTAACATACACTAGTGGACCCTAATGAATAAGTGAAACATATATGGGTAGCTACAGGCTAATATCCACTAGCCTCTTGTCTCATATAAGAATTAAAAGCAAAATGGTATACTAAGAAAGCCTGACACTGAGTTAATGGAAGCAGAATACTAACTAGAACCCAGCTTCATTGATGATTACCAAAGCCCTCACCATTCGAAAACACATTGCAACATCCAAATATATAGATTAATCACTGTGCCAATGTAGACTTGATGTAACCGAGACCAAATTTGAGGACTCAGATTTGTCAAGCATTCAAAGTGAAGATAAAGAATAAGGCCTAGGTTATTTGCATAAGCCCACAACGAACTGACAAGCTGGATCAAGACAGAGAACAGGGATTGAAATTCGAACCAAAACAAACTTGATATTTCAACACCAAGTAGAATGTTTTCGCTATACAATTAAAATCTAGCATCGATTATAATAATTTGTGACTCTAGAACTTGATCTGAAACTAAAAACGAAAAAATTTAAACTAAGAACTCTGCCTTATGCTAATGCCTTTAGTTCTCTCCCTTTTTTAAGCCCCAAATTCGCTCTCTTAATTCCTCGGAACAGAGTCTTTCTTCCCCCATTAACTGCTTCCATTAGGGCCCTTATAACTGCTTGAACCTTCATGGTGATTATGATGGAATTGATAGGTAACCATTGTAAAGAGTAATAGCAATGATTGAAGGAAGAGAGATAGAGAGGGGCCATGGCTTTTTTTAGAGGTAGAAAAAGAGACAGCAACTTCTGGCTCTGGAGTCTTGGGATCTTGGGTTAGTGTTGGGGAAGAAAGAAGAAGAAAAGAAGTGGACCAACACCGGGCATCACATGACTTAGTGAAAGAGGAAAAAAATAGACTGAGGGACGACTCAACTGGGTTTGGGTCATGGCTGGAGGCGCGCCTGGACTGGCCCACCCGAGAGGAAGAAAGAGAAGGGGCTGAGGAGGGGGGAAGGTATAATGGGCTTGAAGCTGGGTTGCTACACCGAGATGAGGGAGCCCATCCAAGGGGAGATAGGAAAGAAGGAGAAGACGGGCCTGGGTTACACAATTGGGCCGCAAAGAAGGAATAAGGGAAGGGCGCATGTGAGCTTTGTGCTGGGCTTCATTTTCTTCCTTCTTCATTTCCCACTCGATCCAAAGTTTATTTTAAGCTAGTTATTCATCTTTTCCTATGTTTTTTTTCCAATTCCTCCAAAATAAACAAGACAACATTAAACTTGTAATTAAATAATTTATTTCAAGCAAATTATTAGGTAATAAAGGGGTATAAAATATCATAATTTTTGGTTGAACAAATTTGTTGTCCTTTCAATAGATGCTTAGTTTAATTTACTTTGTATTAATTTATAAATTGTGCTATGATTTATAAGCATGTTAGTGACCTATTATCGGCCTGTCTTTATGCATCTACCCTTAAGTACTATGGGGATGAAAACTTTTCGCTTGTACATTTCACGACAACTTTTTTGGCGAAACATGTTTCAAGAAATAAAGATTTAAAATTTCAAAAATTATGAAGAAATTTTTGAACAAGCCGAAAAGATTTTGGTTTTCTTTTGGGAGATATGTGTCATTTCGATTGACCATGCCCTCTTGTACCTTAGTTACTATGTTATATATAGATATCGTGTGCATGACAGAATTTAGTTCAAAGTGTCACATTCAATGGCCAATCTTAATGTCGAAGATTTTTAAAGCAAGTTGAAGAATTTTCTAAAACAATTGATTATGTTTTTATCTATGTATATCACAAATCCATAAGTCATACAATTTATGCAAATTGAGGATTTGATATTATTTTAACCTTATTTAAATCTTATAAGCCTAGCTAATTTGTCCTTTTTAAACCATGTGGACTAATAATAGCTGGGTAACTCATTATCAAAATTTATGTAAATTAGCACTAGTCCTACATGAAGCTTTAACATAGAAACATGTTATAGGATGAACTAGAAAATTAGTTCTTGTATGAAAAACTGTAATTGGTTAGTCGTATCCCAAAGTAGATGTTCAACAATATATACCTTAACCTTACTAATGATTAAAAAAATTTGATAGGTACTTGAATACAGACTTTTGCGACATCTTCTCTCGGAACTGTTCTATTGATAATTTCAAGAAGCTCATCATATTCTCTAAAAAGCAATTCTTTGACACTCCTGGCTTGCCTTCTAAGCATCTGGGTCTATATCAAGCACATATTTGTCAACAATATACTATAAATACTTATTTTTCGTTTTATTATCCTATCACCATCACTTTAAGGAGTTATCACATTTTTTTATGATCTCCCATTCAATTGGTATATTTTATAGGATTTATTGTCAAACATTTACAAATGAATTTTACCTATAATGATATTTGGATCTAGTATTATACAAAAAAAGTTAGAAATGATAATGAAATCTATACATGATTTAAACCCAAGTCACCCTAATTAATATCCAAATGAAAACTTGAGAATGGATTTTAAACAAATTTTTTGGGGTGTATTAAAACAAGCATATATAGTTGTAGAAACAATATGGGCACTAGTTCAGATGTGTCCTCCCTAACACCCATATTTTTTTTCTTGCAATCAAAAGAAAGAAAAACTATCATATGTAACCTTTTTTTGCATCCCCTTATCTAAGCCTCAAGCCATATGCTGGAAAACCCTAATTAGTGACCCCTACGACTCGCCACTAGCTTTTTCTCTATGTCACAAGTTAGGTAGTCACCACTCCATTCAACTTGCTCACTTCCTAATCAAGTAGCTGTTGCTTGTTATGCACTTATGCCCTCTCTATCAAATCCCCCTCTGTTTCAGTTTCTATCACACACTTGTTGCGATCCTTGGCTAACTATCGGTTGATTGTTTAGGGAAGATGTGAGCAAACACACGCACGATATACGCTAGGTGGAGACATCCCTCTAGGCTATTTCTTTGACTAGTTGTTGCCTTCATTTTACCTTAAAACATTGATTCGATGCTCTCTTCATGCCTTCTCCAAATGTAGAAGATAAGTTAGCTTTCCTAATTACCTTAAGATGACTTAGTGAGGAATTCTTCACATAGACCCTCACCTTGACTTCAAATTTCAATATTGAACTATATTTTTATGTTGGGTAAAGGTTGAAGATCTACTCTACTTTCACAAGCAAATGTAGTTGGTCATATTTTGAAATCGACAAGTTTCTAGCTATCGAATAAGTGATACCTTACCCTAATAGGCGAAGATCCTCTTAAAGCATAAATGAACAAAATGAAGTCTTTACCTTTTAGCATGTCAAGTGCGAGATTGGCCTAGACAAACCATAGGGCCAGTAGTGCGTTTTTAAAGTTAGTAACTTGATCAATGTAAGAATCGATCTCAACCTTGATGAGCAGTAAATATCACTGGTCCTATAGCCACATTTTAGTTTAAATTTATGTAATTTGAGGATTTAACACCAAGAATTTTCACAAATTGATGAATTTGGCTTCGTCTTCTTCTCCTAATTGGTTGATAAATTGCAAAATGCTAAGAATCTGCTCCTTTTTTTCATTTTTTTAATCCCAATTTGACATGATTTTTGTAGCACCCCCAAGCCGATGAGGAGTCACACCGCCAAGATTTTCTAGAGGGAATCCCTAAGGCTATTGAGGTTAGGTCTAGGCAATAGCATTTGGTTAGGCATCCTGGAATAAAACTACAAGTGTTTCTCCTATTTTCGCAAAATTTTACGGTCTTAGCTTAGGTAAGGGTACCTATAAGCTAATAATAAGGTAAAACAAGATATAAGTAGGCTAGATTCACCGCCACGGGTCACCCGCTCAGGTCCCTAATAGTCAAACCAACTAAACAGAAGGGATATAACATTATATACGTAGGTTCAAAGCCAACTATATGCTTACACATTCAACAAGGAGCTTAAATAATTATAAATATGGTAAAACATCGAACACTTCACAGCATCCATGCAAGCGAGACTGGCCAAAAGGCTGCGGATAGTTTGGCATCCAAATAAGTTCAAAATAACCTTTATACTTACTTAGACCGAACCTTGAAAGGGAATAAGGAAAGGAATGAGCAACCACATGCTCAGTGAGTATCTGTCAACTCCTTAAAAACCAAAATTATTTATAGGCAATAATGATAAGTAGCAGTCAAACAACACTTTCATATTACTATCATATTAGGCAACCATTGTCCCCCAGGAAAAATCATCGCCTCTAAACTTCATACTAAGCCACTCAAGCTCATTTTTAGACCCTTAATAATCAAACTTCCTTAACAACCAAGCATTTAGGCACATAAGAAGTAAGAAGCACAAAGATAGGGTAAAAAGCTTTCAGACTCGCATTTTGGAAATGTGGTGACTCATTTTGCATTCAAAGAATCGTTCATAATTCAAACTAGTCTCCTCGAGGCTCATATTCTTTTTGAAAGTTTCTAAAACATCGATATTGGTAGTAATTCAAACATTTTCTCATATATTAGGAAAATATCTTCTTATTCAGGCATAAGAACTCATAATATGCTGGCTAGGGGAGATCTACACTCGCCCTATGTGAGGTCGTCACTCATAACTCACATTATCCTTGGGGTATTAAGATAACATTTGGCTAAAATCCATCTCAGCAGAGTAGCTCTAACTTCGATATTGTCCATTGTGAGGCCAATAGCTCACGCCTGATCCTGCATCTAGTCCCCCCGTCAAGGTCTTATCACATGTCACATATTGTCGAACTTTACCCTCGTCAGGGTTTTCTAGGGTTCCCACTTCTAGATCTAAGTCTCTAGGCCAGGCCAATTGCCTAACACTATCTTAGCCATTAAAACGCACTAAACTACTATAGGTTATAAAAAGGAGTCACTATCCCACACAGTAAGTTTCACCTTCAAGTGAGTCAGACTCATTTCTCTTTAATAGTTGCTTACATAATTAAAGCCAGGCTTGTCTAGCAAATAACCCATAACCCTATTAATGGTTTATGGTTTTTTTCATTTTCAACATGAAAAGCCTCTCAAAATCATATTAAGTCTACTAACTCCCAATTCAAAACTTAAAGTAATTTGCTAGCATATAATTCAAACTAAGTTTCATAATTAACACCTTCAGTTGCCCTTTTTTAGCTCGTTTAAATCCTTTTAAACACAAAAAAAGAGATACAAACAAACTAAAGCGTCAAAACATTTTTCAACTCGCTAATAGTTTTCCTTTTAACCTCCTAGACCTATTGACTATTCGGTTGAGTCATCTACTGAGTAGTACAACGATTTAGGGTCATTTGAGGCCATAAATACCTTAACAATCAAACAAGCAACTGGTGAACATTTGGAAACATTGAAATTACGAAATTAAACTTTTAACAACCCTTTTTAAAAAATTTTCTAGTTCACAAACCACTCATATAGCATCATTTAAACAATTCAAGAGGGAAGGGGTTCACGAATAGCACATTTGTATCACTTCGCATGAACAGTTTTCGCAGAATCCACTTAATATTCTATATACTTTGCAATGCACACGATTGCATTTAATATCAAACCCGGGCTCCCTCCTCACACAACACCAGCCATAAAAACCTCGAACCACTCATTAGTTTCACCTTAGGCCATCCAACTACCAAGCTCGATTCAATATTGCCATAATTCAATTGTTAATTCACGAAGCCAACATTCATAAGCATAACATTCATACTAATCACCAAAAATAAAATTTAAGTATATCTAAATTGATTAGCAATAACATTTAAGCATAATTCAGTTGGCTCTACAAATTCCCCAAATCACCTGATTAGTAACATATGAGCATAGCGCTCACATGCAACCTCGAAAACAGAATTTAGGCATAATAAAACTAATGTCGCAGAAACATTAAGACCCAATTCTGCTTGTTCCATAATTCTCCAAACTAACTAGTTAGTGAAGCCACCCATCAATTCAACATACAAGAGTCTTGAATGAGCATCATTATCATGTTTACCCAATTTCAGTTCCAATTCCTCCAATTACTGATAACTAATTCAAATTCAAGCATGAACTAACTATAATAAGTAAAATCCATTGAAATTACAAATAATTAGGAGGAAGAGAAACCCAATCTCGATTCCAAGCTAGAGGCTTGACTAATGGCTGTTGGGCTCGACTTTAGGTGCTTGAAAACCTATGTTTTCGACTCCTTGCTGCAACCACACCTAAACCCACATGAATCTGCTCCATGCGCACCCAAACCCACGACAATCAAGCCCTAAATTTGACTAGACTTTCATTCACTGATTTGAAGTTGTGGTGGATATTTGGTGACGTGGATCACTTCCAATTTGTAGAGGTAATTGAGTAGCTAAAGATAGGATTGCATTGCCAAGCTTCGGTACACGTTCAGCACCTTCAAACGCTGCCTAGACCAGCCACAAACATGGTGGTTCTTCTCTGATTTTGCCCAGAATTTGCAACGGTGGCCTTGTCTAATATTGGGGAGGTGAAATGTGAAGATTTTTGAGCTGGGTGAGGTGAAAATTTGATGAGGTTTGGTGCTTTAGCTGCGTAGAGAGGAGAATAAGAAGAAGAATAAGAGAGAGGGACGATGACTCGGGGGGTCGCATGCCAGAGGAGGAAGAAGAAGCCAGACTCATGTCTGGCATGGCTTTGATGAAAATGCCGCTCCTATTCCCCTTTTTTGGTCTCAAGCTTCTTAATAATTAACACCGCTAGTCTAATTTTGTACCTCATATTCTAAGCCCGAATCGACAATACAATTTCTCGTCGATTAATTATTCTCGATTATATCAAGGTTTGATTTAGTAATTAACAAAAGCAATTCTAAGGTTGACAATCTAATCGTGTTTGGGGTTCTACTCGATTTAGTACCCGATAATAATCCTTATTAATGCTTATTAAAAATCATCGAAACATTTTCAAAACTAATAATAATAATAACAACAACAATAATATTCTTTTAATAAAACTATTGCTCACACAGGCACATCAATAATAATTTAACTTATATAGTTAATAAAATACAATTTTATAATGCCATAAGACAAGATAGTCAGCTTTACGTAAAAGTAAAAAACGCGAGTATTACAAGTTTCTATCGAACTCATGCTAAAAAGAGATTTTAGGTGTTGGGGCATTCATAGGTGGATTGCTTGGTGTAAGAATGAAAAAAAGGCCATAATTGTGATGTATATTTTTAAGTAGGATAAGAACAACTGTATTGAAAAATTTTGCCTCCTATTCTCCTTATTTGTACATATATGTGCTCTATACCCTAGGCATTAGGCTATGACTTTCAGTTGTGCTCCCTTTTGGTTTTGCTTAAGAGCATAGTCATAGTGCATATCTTGATGGGAGTCGAGCAACTACTTGTGTTGAGAAGGTGATTTATAAGAACCTTAAGCATATAGAAAGAAGAAAATTTTAAGGGAAAGGGTCAATGTTCTATTAATTTACACATTCAATGGTTAAAAGCAAAATAATAACAAGAAGAAGAAATCCTTATCTTTATAGTTGCCATTGTCTTACTGTAGTTTCTATATACAAAATTTTCTCAACAAATTTGTTTTATAAGTTATCATGGGAAGCAGAAAAAGATTAGCCGATAATGGTTGTTGGTCTTCAAATACACAATTTCCAATGCTGAGTCAGTGAAAAGTGTAGTTTTACAAGTTGGTGCTCAGTCTGGTTCTACGAATGACACTACTCTTAACGATAATGGATTAGGTAAATCTATGTTAATAAGCTTCTTGGGATGTGCATTTTGGTATTAATTTGGCATCATACATACAATTCTCTTAGGAAAACATGTAGCCTTTTCATTTGCTTTCTTTTTAGATTGTATGCGAAAGTTATGTTTGATTTTAAAGCCTTTCTTGTGCTTTGAATTGAAAAGTATAACCATGACTCTTTCTAAATGTCTTTCTTTTTTGGCTTTTCCTTTTTTTTTTGGGGTAAATTTTCCACTGTATAGATTATGGTAAGCTCTTATGCATAGCAACAAAGAGCTATGTAGATGCTAATGTTGTATAGCTTAGAAATGCTAAGGTATGGTCTTTTTCACTATCGATAAATTGGATTACATGGTCTGAGAATTCAATCTTATTTGCATTTGATGGTTTTTTAGCCTTTTTTTCTTTGAAATTTGTTGTAGCATTAGTCAATCTATGCATTAATATTTCACTTTTAATTTAGGAATTTAGGCCTTGAAATTTTTGAGTGGCAATTGGCCAATATCTGCCTCTCTATCTTATCTTAAGAAAGTTAGTTATTTGGACTGCGTTTATGCCTATCGAATAATGGCTTAGAGCATGACATTAGCTAGGTTATACTTGTTCACAATTTGAAGAATAGAAGAAGACTAGACAAATGTAGGCAACTTGCTTTGTAGGGGATGGTGGAAGTTTTAACTGCGACTAATGAAAATAGGGAAGAAAAGACCTTGACGATCTCAAGAAGAATTGCATTCCTTCTCACAATTTTGAATTCCATTAGCTTAATGTTGCTTATCCATCCAATGTTGCCTGTCTTGTTGATTTCATTAGTGTTAATATCATAATCGTTGCTACTTGTTGATCAATTCAATCCATAAAGCTGGTTGGCCTAAGTAGTATTTCCTTATAGTGGTCTATATTGCTATCCTATGTTGTCATCAACATAGTATGTTGTACTGGGTGGGCAGTTTGTACTAGTAATGGCAAACTTTTTTATCATTAACTAAGGCCACAGGATTACATGCAGGGGATTATAAAATCAACCACCAACAAAAACTCAGCTATATACATTTTTTTGAATTGATAGGATTGTCTCGAATCACTTGAATTGTTTTATCTAACTGATTTTCTTCATATATTTTCAAGTTACTCGCATGGTGTGTCATGCAAATGGAGATGTAAAGAGATTCAATATGGTATTTTGTTGTGCTCTCTTTGGGGTTTTAATGATACATTCATGTGGTTACTTATATAAACTTGCAAAGTTGGCTTGTTACATTTTGGATTAAGAGCTTTACACGTATTGTAGTTGTACACAATATAACACATTAGCATGCAAAACACTCTTTTAGAAGAAGTATGAAGTTACTTTTGAGAAATTGGTAATTTAGAATTTGGGGTTTTGTATGTGAATTTATAAATAGTTATTGACAAATCCAAATAATCAAAGCAGCAAATTCAAACCTGATGCTAATAGAGGTGTTATAATAATTACATTCCGTAACATTTATTTTGAATTTTACTAGTCAAATCCAAAAATGCCACAAAAACCTTTCGCGATATTGCATCTAACGACAAAAAAATAAATGTCGCTATAGGCTATGGCGCTGTGTATGAATGATGCTCAAGAAAAAAAACAAATGTCACTGGAGCCTGGATCTACTGTACTATTTAGGGTATATGGATGCAAATAATCCAAACTTTGGGACGCTGGAATCCAATAATCTGGCCTTTCAAAAAAACTTCCAACGATCTGTTCTTTGGGGGTATTTACTTTGGTTATTATAGAGGTTGTTTTAGATTGTATTTTTTAGACAATTCCAAATAATATTGCTAGCTCATAAAAAACACAAACATAAGAAACATATACGGGATATTTTTTTATTAGTAAATTAGGATTGGTAAATGGGTGAAGTTGGTAAAGATTGATAGAAGTTCATAGAAGTTGATATTTTTTTTGGAATGATTGGTAGAAGTTGGCTAAGGTTAGAAAAGATTGGTAGAAGTTGTTAGAAATTGGTATAAATTAGTAAAAGCTGGCGGATGTTGGTAAGAAATGTAAATGAGTGTAAATTTCTGTGTAAGAATTTTTAAGAGACATTGATAAAAGTCGTAGATATTAATTGAAGTTGGTTAAAGTTGGAAAGGATTGGAATTTTTTGTGGTAGAGTTGGTAGGAATTGGTTGAAGTCAGTTGAAGTTCCTAAAAGGGGATTTACCAATGAAAAGTATATGCTCGTAATGCCTAAAATAAATACCTCAAAGGTCAAATTATTGAGAACTATTTTTAATTTTGAAATTATTAGCTTTCGAACTGTCAAAGTCCGAATTATTCACGTCCAAATCTCCTAAAAGCTAATTACATGCACTGTGTTATATTTGCATTCTTGTTAGATGACTTATAAAAGGAGAACAAGGAAATATCAACAACTCTTATGATCGCACTTATTGCAAAAATAACATACATAATCAATTTTGATAGTTTATAGTACACTATGTTATATGCTTTTTAGATTTCTACATTACATAGTTGAACTTTTTGGAATTTAATTGAAGAAATTGACGATTTGTTGGCCACCCCTGATCCTTGTTTCAATAAATTTTAATTAATGGTTGTTCTTACTTAATTTATTGATGTCTTGCTTTCTATTTGTCTGTGTTACATTCAAAAATTGACAATAATTTGATAACTTTTTGCCTTTCTAGCATGAGATGAGAAACTGTGTACATTAATATTAATGGAATTACATAAATGTCATTCATTTATATTAATTGAAATGTCCACATTTGTTTGGTAGAGGTGGAGTCCAGTGAATTTGTCAAATTTTGGTGAGTTAAAGGGGCTTGTATGTGTATGTTCCGCACTTAAGGGAATAGGAATCTAGTGTATGTGCAATTGTGAATACTCTATTCAAAAGTAATTCATGATTTTGACAATATTTTATAGAGATAAAGAGTTACACTCAACTTGAAACTATGGGTAGTGCACTCCTAATTCATGTGCTATTACTTATCAACTGCCATTAGGTTTTCCTCTTACACAACATCATTCATGTTCCTATCCTCCTCCAATTCTACCCCCATTTTTAGGAGTTGAACATGAACAACTTAACAAAGTGTATCCTCCATACATCACATAAACAAAGGTGAAAACAAGGATGTTTGGGTTTAGGTCTAAGTTTGAGCTTGAAAGTGAAAATGGCAAGAGAAAGTTGCTTACAAACATTGTAATTACATAATGTCAGCCAAAACCTCAAATGAACCAAACATCTATGTGACCATTTGCTTAAACTTGGTACAAAGAGGTACTTGCAAGTTTTAGCCAAATAAAAAGGAGTAATAACCAAAATTAATGGGGAGGAGAAGTTGACAGTTGGCTAAAGCGATTACGATACATGAATTTCCTTAATTTGTAGTTATTCTTCTTAGATTTAGGTGATTTTTCTTGGTGGCTTAAATCCTAGTTTCCAAATGGAATTTGGCAACATATTAAGAAGCAATGTTCCTATACTATTTGTAATGGCAAGTGCAGTTTTAAAAAGTTGTTAGAGGTGAATCATGGTAGGATTGTAGTGACTGTTGATTGCAAACAACTTCTAGTAACAGAATTACAAATGGCAACGACAACTCAATTTGAACACGAATATTTCAATCTTCATAATCTAACTTTAAGGGAGAAATTTATGTCTTTATTTGTTTACTCTAGTGAAAAGACTACTATTCATATTTGTTCGTTTATTTTAGTTTGTTGCTCCAACATTGTTATTTAGGCTCATTTGTATGCTACATCCATATAAAAGTGATGCTCTACCAAACATTACTTTTGATGAAAGTCTTCATATAACATGGAAACCAAAATTTCTTCTTTTGTCATGGATAACTGTTTGAGAAATGATTCTACAATAGACATTTTGCTTACAAAGTATGGTCCCAGATTTCTTATACTTGGTGGTTATGAAAGACAGCTCAGATGTGATTAGCAAGGAAATTAAAAGAATCCACATTTGTATTACATACTGGGTTATGAATCCAAAAAGATGAGACGTTTGAGGGTTCAACTCGATTCATACAGACAAAAATCTATCAAAAAAGATATATCTGGAGCTATACTGTAACACCCCCAACCTCTAGGGTCAGGAAGCGTTACGTTTTCTTAAGTTTTTACGCAAATTTCTGGTGCGAAAAGGACAGAGTTTCCCCTAAGAACTAACCGTTTCCAGGCTAAAAGCCTTACAATAAGTCCCTGTAATCAACAGAAGCGCAAAACATTAAAAGAAACACAACAGCCACACGTCGGAGTTCATAACTCAACGAGCCACCCGCTCGGAGTACACCAAACAGAATAGTTCATTAACAAAGGAAAAGCGAAAGATACAACTCAACGGTTCACACAACCAGAGTATCGGGGTTTACATCTCAAAACATAACTAACTTTAACCAAGAAGACATATAACTATTTAGATGGTTGGCTCATACGACCATACAGAGCAGCCTTTATACCATATGCATTACATGAACTAGAATAATTATTTACAAATGTTTATAAACTAAGAATACTGTACATGATTTCATTAAGAATGTAAGTAGGCACACATGACTCTTTTTCAATCAAGGGTAAACTTCAACTCTGCATAAGAGGCTGGACTCTCACCTGTCACAAAGAAAACCTGGGAAAAAGGGGAAAGAGTAGTGGGATGAGCAACCACACACTCAATGAGTGTCCCCCAACCCCCTTAAAAGACCAAAACCGTTGCAGGCAGTAATATCTTTAATAGTCATATATCACGTATTCATACTTTACTATCATATTAGGCGTCCATAAAACCCTTGTGGAAGGATCGCTGAACATAAACTTCATCTTAACTACTCAAACATATTTCTAGGTCCCTCAATGACTAAGTTCCTTTGATAACAAGCAGTTAAGCACATAAGCAAGCATCGAGTGTTAAGCATAGGGATCTTTCTTTTTATAAAATAGCTTCTTAACATTCCATTTAAACTACACATGAACCATAATTCGTATGATGTGCACATAAGGTTATCTCTTTTCATAATCACACTTTTCTTGGCATTTCATTCATATAATATACATAAGGCACACATAAACTGTAACACCCCTAACCCCTACACCGGAAGCGTTACGTTTTCTTAACTTCTTACGCAAATTTCTGGGGCGAAACGGGCGGAGTTTTCTCTAAAAACTGACCGTTTCCGAGCCAAAAGCCTTACAATAAGTCCCTGTAATCAACGGAAGAGCAAAACATTGAAAGAAACTCAACGGCCACACGCCGAAGTTCATAACTCAACGAGCCACCCGCTCGGAGTACACCAAACAGAGTAGTTCATTAATAAGGAATAAATTAAAGATACAACTCAACGGTTCACACAACCGGAGTATTAAGGTTTACATCCCAAAACATAACTAACTTTAAAAGAGAAGACATATAACTATTTAGTTGGTTGGCTGATACGGCCATACAGAGCGACTCATAAACAATATGCATTACATGAACTTAGAATACCTGTTTACAAACATTTACAACTAAGAATACTTTACATGACTTCATTAAGAACATAAGTAGGCACATATGACTCTTTTTCAATCAAGGGCAAACTTCAACTCCGCATAAGAGGCTTGACTTTCACCTGTCACAAAGAAAACCTGGGGAAAAGGGGAAAGAGTAGTGGGATGAGCAACCACACGCTCAGTGAGTGTCCCCCGACCCCTTAAAACCAAAACCGTTGCAGGCAATAATATCTTTACTAATCACATATCATGTATCCATACTTTACTATCATATTAGGCATTTACAAAATTCTTATGGAAGCATTATTAACCATAAACTTTACTTTAAGCACTCAAACACATTTCTAGGTCTCTAAATGACCAAACTTCTTTACTAACGGGAAGTCAAACACTTAAACAAGTCACGAGGCAAAGCACAAAGACTTTCTGTTCATAACACAACTTCTTAGCATTCTATTCCAACTATGCATGAAACCCTATTCACATGATGTGCACATAAGGTTATCTCTTTTTATATTCATACTTTTTTGGGCATTTCATCCACATGAGGTGCATAAGCCATACATATTTCAAGTTTCAATCAAATCTCATTCATAGGGTATGGATGAAATATGCTCATAAGACTTTCTTTTCATATTCGTATCTTACTTAGTATCTCATTTATGAGCTATGCTTAGAACATGCACATGTCATACACAGAAAGCTTTCTTTCTTTTTACTGAAAACATTTCATTTAGCCTCTTGAGGCTCATAAAGACTCTTCTCTTAGCTTTTTAAGGCTCACATTCTTTTGAAGAATCTCTTTCATCTTGGTCTCTTAATGACCCTTGAAAACCTTCTTTCTGGAATACTTAAAAAGGCGAAATGCCAACTGCTTTTCTTACTTATTAGAAACTCACTCATAGCATATAAACATCTTATTGTGCTAGCTAAGTGAGATTATAACTCACAACTTACGTTATCCCCGAGACTTTTGGCCAAAATGCGTCTTAGTAGAGCAACTCTAACCTCGATACTGTCCTCTGCGGGGTAACAGCTCACACCAGGATAATCATATCCTGAGTCCAGTTTCCCCTCAAGGTTTTCTTACGCGTCACACATCATAACTTATCTGGGGAACAACTCACACCAAGATAATTCATATCTTGAGTCCAATTCCCAGGAACAGCTTACACCAAGATACCTTGTATCTTGAGTCCAGTTCCTAACTTGTCTTTAAGGGGAAACAGCTTACGCCAAGATAATTCAAATCTTGCGTTCAGTTTCCAGGAACAGCTCACACTAAGATACCTCGTACCTTGAGTCCAGCTCCTAACTTACTTATCTCAGGGGGAAGCAGCTCACGCCCTTTTGCGTCCAGTTTCCGCCCTCTGGCCAACTTCTCAGCACATTTTTAGTCTTTAAAGACATATTTTATTTCCTTGTTTCAAATGCTTACTTGTTGAAAACTCGCTTTTTAAACAAAGTAACCATAATCTTTCTAAATGCTTATAGGTCACTTCGTCTTTAATTTAAAAACTTCTTATAAACGTACTAACTCATAAAACAACTTCACTTTTAACTTTAAAAGCTTCTTATAAACGTAATACGTTTACTGATTTGTAAAACAACTTCATTTCTAACTTAAAAGTTCTCGAAATCATGAAAACATACATTTAGCAATCCTTCTTAAACATGTCAGAATTTTGAAAACTATTCACTTAATGGCACGTAGCACATTGAGGGAAAAATGGGGGTTCACATGTATCACATTCAAGCACTTCGTAATTAATTCAGCACAATGAGTCACACATGGCCTCGCAATCCACACGATTGCGGTTAATTCACAACCCAGGCTCCCTCTTCAGAAGCACCGTACCACAAGAACCTTGAACCACTCATAGTTCTTCCTCAAATCATCCAACTACCATCTCGGTTTTCAATTTATTAATCATAACATATTATCATACTAATTTATGAAAAGGTAAGGTTTAGGTTCTTACCTGGGCAAGCAGCACCACTCGGCAACGCGTTACAACAAGCATACGTACGCATACATGCCATCACATCCACATATTTAAACCATAGCTCTTTACTTAGCAATTCAAACATGATAAGGCTCTAAGCATTTTCAAGCATGATTGGGCTGTAAGCATTTTTCAAGCATGATTGGGCTCTAAGCATTTATAATTTACTTCGGAGTTAGTAAGTTATTATGGGATAGTTAAGCATATAGACGATCGTAGATTGACTAAACATTTATATACATTAATTTTAAACGCATACGATGCACTTCGAAGTTCAGACTCATGCATGAATTAATTGTATAGATTTGAATCAAAGCTAAACGTACATACTTTACTTCAAATCAAAAATTCCAGCTTGATTTAACTAAATTGATTCAAGTCGAAACTAAACATATATAACTTAGTTCGAATTAAAATCTCATGCATACATTAACTAAATTAATTCGATTCGAAGCTAAACGTATATAATTCGTTTCGAATTAAGAACTTAAGCATAAATTAGCTACATGCATTCGAATTAATGTTAAACTTATATAATTCATTTTGAATTAAAAACTTAGGCATAAATTAACTACATGCATTCGAATTAATGCTAACTAATTCGTAAATCGGCTTCGTAAATAACTTAAAGGCTTCTTATAAACGTTTTCAATGAATGAGATGTTTATACGTTAATTCTAAATAATTACGACTAATTTCGAAGTTCATATATTAACTACATGCATTCGAATTAACGCTAAATGTATATAATTCGTTTCGAATTAAGAACCTAGGCATAAATTAACTACATGCATTCGAATTAATGCTAAACTTATATAATTCATTTCGAATTGAGAACTTAGTCATGAATTAACTATATGCATTTGAATTAACGCTAAACTTATATAATTCGTTTCGAATTAAAAACTTAGGCATGAATTAACTATATTGATTCGAATTGAAACTAAGCATATATAATTCACTTCGAATTACAAATCTCAGGCATAAATTAACCAAATGAACCGAACCTAAACATGTGTAGCTCATTTCTTGACATTTCTAACGAATTTAGCGAAATTGAACATGACATGCAACATCAATCCACTGAAAACATTTCTGAAAATAGTAATAGCTTAGGAGGCGAGAAACACCCACCTGAAATTGCTTAATTTCCCACTTAATTGGCAGCAACTCATGCCCTAATCCCCCTGAACTCGAACCCCAACTCAGCTACTTACTAATTCCGAAACCCTAGCTTTGACTGAGTGGCGATTGTGGTTGATTTCGACCGGAATTCCACTCCCAATTTATAGAGGAGGTCGTTTGGGGTGTGGGCTGTCGAATTCCGGCACGTGGGTGGCCGGTTTCCGGGTGGTGGACGCGTGTTTTTGGGTTGTTTGGCCGTGAGAAGTGGAGGGCGACGGGGTGGTGGCGTTCGGCGGTGGTTGTCGTGGCTGAGGGGACCAGGCGCCCCTTTCTCTCGCTAGCGACAGGTGGGGGTCGGTGGTGACGCCAGACGGCCACCGGTGGCCCCAGAGAGAGAGAGAGAGAGAGAGAGAGCAAGCTTTGGGGGAGAGAGACAGCGAGCGAGTAGAGAGAGAGGGGTCTCGGGGGTCTCGGGCCTCCGGCACCCGATTTCGCCCTCTTTTCTAATTTCCTCTTTTTTTTTGGCTCAATTAACACGATTCAGCTAGGTTCTGGTTCCATACTCGTTAACGGATAGGCTAAGCTCGAGTTAAAATGACCTATAACTAGCATTTCAACTTAAACTTTGGGGATTGACTGAGTAAAATGAAAAACGATTTTAAAAAAAAAAACTCGGGTTAGCATCGATTAAATAAATTTATAAATAAGTAAGGTCAACAATAACATAAATCATATAGTCGTTCTTTTTAATGAAATTAATCGTTAAAAACTCACACAATTGACTCAATACTCTTATCGAAAAATAATTCAAATGCAGATTTGTAAATTCAGCAACTAAAATAGTTAGTAGTAGTAGACTGAAGGTGCGACCCTTACATGAACACGTATCAAGCATTTGTATATTATTAATCATCATATTAAGCTACATGACACCCTTGTAGGCTATTCACATATCAACGTTCATTCTTTTGGGAGAGATGCCTTTGTTCATGGAACTTTTAACATGCTATAATTTTCTTTCTCAAATTATGCACTTTGAATCAGAAAGGTTTTATATGAATAAGGATGAGGCCACATGATATTAGAATCCACATTCAACCATGCTTAAGAATCATTCCGTAAAGCACCCATTGAAAACTTTCTTTCTTTTATTGAAAACTTTCCTTCATTGAAAACATTTTTCTCGACCTCTTGAGGCACTTGATCTTTTAAAAGACGTTTCATTTCGTATTGCTCGTACAATGACCCTTATAAGCTTTTCATACTTCATTCCATATGGCCTCTTAGGGCCCATAAAAAGAACTTCCTTTCCTTTTTAATCGTTTAAAATGGCAAAGGCCAATTGCTTTTATTAACTTAGTACGAAAATGCTTTTAGCATAAGATCATTCAGGTGCTGATTGGGTTAGATCTATTCTCAACCCCATAGTGAGACCTATCGCTCACGCTTAAGCTCTTACTCCCAGGATGGCTACATCTAATATATCGGACCATTACATCAACCCTCGTCAGGGCCTCTAGGGTTTCCGGACCTTCCCCTAGGTTAACATCGTTCATTTCATATTGTCCGAAGCACATTATCTTAACCACTTTAAAGCGTATGGCCATAACGGCTAATGATTTTGTTGTGCCTTTTGGTAAAATCGTTTAACATGCAATTCACACCATTCCTAAAACGTTTTATGGATTCCTCCCAAACATTGTTTGAGTAGCTAAAGTAGGCCATTGCTCACTACTAAACATGACTATTATTCATTTAAAACACATGAAAAGTGCTTTGCCAACACATCACCTTTACACACACATGTTACATCTTAAATATACAAGGCAAAAGGGATGCACATATCACATTTAAACACTTCGTAACCATTTCAATACAATAAGCCACACATGGCCTCGCAATCCCACGATTGCGGTCAATTCACAACCCGAACTCCTTCCTCACAAGCACCGTACCACAAGGACCTCGAACCACTCATAGTTCTTCCTCAAACCATCCAACTACCATCTCGGTTTTATATTTTACTAATCCTATCATATTCTCAAGCCAGCTTAAAAGGAGATAGGGTTTAGGTATTCACTTGGTAAGCATCACCACTCAGTGGTGGTTTATAGCAAGCATACGAACGCATACGCATCATTATAATCACATATAAACCATAACATCTCATTTAACAATTAGCAGGCCATTACGGGGTAGCTAAGCATACAAGCATGCGAACACATACGCACCATCATATTCATGTATAAACCATATCACTTTATCCAGAAAGTCGAACACGATTGGGTTTTAAACATTTATTATTTATTTCAGAGTTAGTGAGCCGTTATGGGGTAGTTAAGCGCACAAGTGAGCATGGAGTGGCTAAACATTTATATATGCGGATTTTTAACTCGCACGATGCAATTTGAAGTTCACAAATGGTCATGGAGCGACTAAACATTCATATGCATTGAACTTACACACGTACGATTTAGTTCGAAGTTAGTTTCTAGGCATGATTCAACTTAAAGATTTAAGTTTGAATTATCTAGTTAAGTTCGAACCTCAGCTAACCTTTTATTGATTCATTTCAATGTTAAACATATATTGATTCGAATCAAAGCTAAGCATACACAATTCATTTCGAATTAATATTTCAGGCATAATTTACATATATTGATTCGAATCGAAGCTAAGCATACATAATTCATTTCGAATAAATATTTCAGGCATAATCTACGTCAATTAATTCGAATTGAAGCTAAACATATCTAAACCACTTTGAATTAACATTTCAGGTATAATTTATGCCAATTGATTCGAATGGAAGCTAAACATATGTAAATCACTTCGAATTAAATCTTCAGGCATGAGTTAACTAAACAGATTCGAATCAACGCTAAACACGCATAATTCACTTTGAATTAAATCTTCAGGTATGAATTAACTAAATTCACTTGAATCGATTCTAAATATATATAATCCATTTCGATCTAACTTTTCAAACATGTATGAGCTTAACATATTCGAATCAATTCTAAACATATATAATCCATTTCGAACTAACTTTTCAAGCATGTATAAACTTAACATATTCAAATCGATTCTAAACATGCATAGCTTCTCATCACATAATCCATGAAATTAACTAAGCCTAAACTGACATAAATCATCGTTTAGGTTAAAATGTTTTGAAACTAATACTAATTTAGGAGGCGAGGAACACCCACCTGAAATTGCTTAATTTACCACTTAATTGGCAGCAACTTACGCCATAATCCCCCTGAACTCGAACCCTAGCTCAGTTACTCACTGAACCCGAAACCCTAGCTTTGACTGAGTGGCAATTGTGGCTGATTTGGGTCGAAATTTGACTCCCAATTTATAGAGGAGGTCGTAAGGGGTGTGGGTTGCCGGATTCCAGCGCATGGGTGGTGGTTTACGGGCAGTAGATGCATGGATTTCTAGCTGTTTTGGGTCGTGTGAGGTGGAGGGCGATGAGCGGTGGTGGTTTGCGGTGATTATCGTGGGCTGAGGGGACCAGGCACCCCTCCCTCTCGCTGGCGACAGGTGGCGGTCGGCGTTGACGCCAGACGGCGACCCTGGTCCCAGAGAGAGAGAGAGTGAGCGAGATTGGCAGGGAGAGAGAGAGGGGTGTCGGGGGTCTCGGGCCTCAAGCACCCGATTTCCCCCCTATTTCTAATTTCCTTTTTCCTTTTTTTTCGTTTTTTGGTCCTCAATTAACACAGTTCAGCTAGCTTCTGGTCCCATACTCGTTAACGGTTAGACTAAACTCGAGCTGAAACGACCTACAACTACCAATTCAATTTAAACTTTGGGAATCGACTAAGTAAAATGAAAACGATTTTAAGAAACTCAGGTTAGCATCGATTCAATAAATTTATAAATAAGTAACGTCAATAATAACATAATCATATATCCGTTCTTTTTAATGAATTTAATCGTTAAAAACTCATACAATTGACTCAATACTCTTATCGAAAAATAATTCAAATGCAGATTTATAAATTCAGCAACTAAAATAGTTAGTAGTGGTAGACTGAAGGTGCGGCCCTTACACTCTTCCCCCCCTAAAAGAATTTCGTCCTCGAAATTCTAAATCGAAGCTCAGTCTTTCCTAGAATGCTTGCACACAACTAGGATTTAAGTGGTAGGCTTTCAAAAGGTTTCATTTCGTAGACACTACTTCTTTAAATTGAAAGAAAATGGCTTATGGTATCCAGTCTCCTCCTCGCCAATCCTCTTCACGCGTCTACTCACTCTATTTAGGCGCTGAGGGCAAATCGCATTGAAGAAGGGCAAATAAGTTGGCATGGAAACCATATGGAGTTTGTTTTAAAAATGAAACATAGATTTTTGATAATCTAGACTCAGTTTGCATGGCAGGCAACAACTCTATGCATATGCACCTACAAGTGGCATCTAAAGGTGTGGTAACTGGGATGATGACATCTCAAGGTTATATATGGTAGTCTCATTCTAAAATATGAATTCAGTCAGTTTTGGAATCACGATGATTATCATGGAAACTTCTACAACACATTGGGAATAATAATAAGAGTGTCACGTAGCACTACATAGCATTACTCGAGCATAATAGCATCGCATGGCATCAGCATTTCAGCATTCTCAAGTCTACAAATTGGGGGTAACATGCAACCGGCTAATATACATTTTGTAAGCAATTCACAAAATGAAAATGTATATGATTGACATTCCTATATTCTTACATCAATTCCAGCTAACTTATGGGTCTTACATTCATGGTAACTTAGACAGGACATGTCAAGGTCGTATGAAGGGGTTAACTAAGGAGCACTGAAATTAAAAATCACGAATCAATATAAACTAGCGTATTATGTCGATAAGAATAACTTTGAGATGGAAATGCTAAAGCATAATATAAGTCGATAGTTTTGATGGTGGGGAGTCTTTCTCTAAGGTCTCTACTTGGAACTGATTGTCCCTTGAGTCATAAATTCATACAAATGAAGAGTTATGCTCATCCAATAGCTTTAATGCTTGATTTGTTGCAACAATATATGAGTGCAGGCTTCTAAGGTCGCCTCAACATGCTCTAGATATGTGTGTATGCAGTTATTTAGCTATAATATGGAATCATAGAATTTACGGAATGCAGATAACGTGTCAAAGGTCATGTCATGCCCTTATTTACAAAACCTACACCATTGGCTAATCAAGCCACATGCCAAGCCAATTTAAGTCAATCAAATACCAAGATACGCATTTACTAAACCAATCATCCACAGGATTCTTGAAAATTGCGCATGATGACATGATCCCGAGTATTCTACCATGCTACTTTCTTAAACATGAGATATATATGTCTATGAACGTGATTCAAGTAAATGCAGCTCTATTGTCATTTAGTCATGCATTACATACATCGAGTTCGACTAATCCAACTATAACATGAGATAACAGTATTAATCGGCTGTAAATGATGATCCAAGAGTCATGGTGTGAAACTAACTACACAAATCAAATCGTTCTAACTAATACAGTCACATGTTCAATCGAATTCAAGCTGCCAAGCAATTACAAAACCTCACTTTGTTATCATTTAATCACAAACACATCGATGGCCTTATAAGTACGCGTTAAGGTTTTATGAGGTACATCTATCCTATAGGTAATCATAGGAGTCCTACTGCTTATGTCACTCAGCTTGGTAGGGATTGTTTACTACATACAACTCCAAAGTCTATCAGGTTCTTTCTCTCTTATGCTTTCTAGGTATATCAGGGTCCGTTTGGGCCAAAACATTGTCGCCCCATTCACGAATGACAATCCATATAATAATAATAGAAAAAAGAACAAGTAATGCATGGTTTAGACAATAATGGAAAAGAAGGGGAACAGTAGGCACACTACACAATGGTTGACAAGGTCCTACCATTAGTACATAGTCTTCAAGCATGCATATAAAAGTAACCCCTAATATACTCAGGGAATTCGGAATTCAAAAGAAAAGAGGGAAGACATCATTTAGTAGGATTACCAATTGTAGCAATCGATCTCGACACGTATAGTGCAATGGCATGTACTTGGAAACCTAAGCTCATTCATCATAGTTAAAGAGTGTAAAGTAAATCTTGACTCGACAACGAAAAGATATTAACATTTTGAAACTTCAGATTTCACGGTGAAAATAGCCGATCTGTTTTGAACTTCTTCTCTACCATCCTTTGAGTACGTCTGCTCATTCCATTATGGGGCTCGAGGAGCAAATTGTACTTTAGGGGCAAAGACGAGCTTAGAAAAGAATTTTCAATCGCTCGAGTCTAATTGACGTGCTTTAACTATCGATTGTCTTATCAGAGTGCACGAAGAAAACACTTTTCATTCGAAACATCACTTAGCTCACACGATACAAGTGATTTGGACTCACTTCTTAAGACATGACTCACATACATCCGATTGGCTCTACCGGATCATCTGAAAGTCAGTCAATGAAACCAATTAGCACGTTAGGAACATATCGCACTAATGAAGTACTCGCTACGTCACTTGATGGTGTGGGGAGAGCTATTTGACTCCTATACTAATGCACAATTCGCCACTTTCACTTAATCGACCTACTCGAGCCTCACATAAGTCGAAAACGGCCATACTATAAAGCACACTTGCACACAAAGAAGGCATATGTCACATAACCACAAAGTGTTCCTAGGCAACTATATGAAATGCAACACTCAGGTCGCGGCCTATGGTCGCAAGACCTTTGGTCTGATACCATCAATATAACACCCCCAACCTTTAGGGTCAGGAAGCGTTACGTTTTCTTAACTTCTTACGCAAATTTCTGGGGCGAAACGGACAGAGTTTTCCCTAAGAACTGACCGTTTTCAGGCTAAAAGCCTTATAATAAGTCCCTATAATCAACAGAAGAGCAAAACATTAAAAGAAACTCAACGGCCACACGCCGGAGTTCATAACTCAACGAGCCATCCGCTCGGAGTACACCAAACAGAGTAGTTCATTAATAAAGGAAAAGCGAAAGATACAACTCAACGGTTCACACAACCGGAGCATTGGGGTTTACATCCCAAAACATAACGAACTTTAACCAAGAAGACATATAACTATTTAGATGGTTGGCTCATACCGCCATACAGAGCGATCTTTATACCATATGCATTACATGAACTAGAATAATTGTTTACAAACGTTTATAAACTAAGAATACTGTACATGACTTCATTAAGAATGTAAGTAGGCACACATGACTCTTTTTCAATCAAGGGTAAACTTCAACTCTGCATAAGAGGCTTGACTCTCCCCTGCCACAAGGAAAACCTGGGGAAAAGGGGAAAGAGTAGTGGGATGAACAACTACACGCTCAGTGAGTGTCCTCAACCACATTAAAAGACCAAAACCATTGCAGGCAGTAATATCTTTAATAGTCATAAATCACATATTCATACTTTACTATCATATTAGGCGTCCATAAAACCCTTGTGGAAGGATCGCTGAAAATAAACTTCATCTTAACCACTCAAATATATTTCTAGGTCCCTTAATGAGTTAGTTCCTTTAATAACAAGTCGTTAAGCACATAAGCAAGCATCGAGGGTTAAGCATAGGGATCTTTCTTTTTATAACATAACTTCTTAGCATTCCATTTAAACTACACATGAACCATCATTCATATGATGTGCATATAAGGTTATCTCTTTTCATATCTCGCTTTTCTTGGCATTTCATTCATATAATATACATAAGGCACACATAAACACGTATCAAGCATTTATATATCATTAATCATCATATTAAGCTACATGACACCCTCGTAGGCTATTCACATATCAACGTTCATTCTTTTGGGAGAGATGCCTTCGTTCATGGAACTTTTAACATGCTATAACTTTCTTTCTCAAATCTTGCTCTTTGAATCAGACAGGTTTGACATAGATAAGGATGATCGCACATGATATTATAATCCACATTCAACCATGCTTAAGAATCATTCCGTAAAGCACCCATTGAAAACTTTCTTTCCTTCATTGAAAACTTTCTTTCATTGAAAACATTTTTCTCGACCTCTTGAGGCTCTTGATCTTTTAAAAGAGGTTTCATTTCGTATTGGTCGTACAACGACCCTTATAAGCTTTTCATACTTCATTCCATATGGCCTCTTAGGGCCCATAAAAAGAACTTCCTTTCCTTTTTAATCGTTTAAAATGTCAAAGGCCTATTGCTTTTCTTAACTTTGTACGAAAATACTTCTGGCATAAGATCATTCAGGTGCTGATTGGGTGAGATCTATTGTCAACCCCATAGTGAGACCTATCGCTCACACTTAAGCTCTTGCTCCCGGGATGGCTACATCTAACATATCGGACCATTACATCAACCCTCATCAGGGCCTCTAGGGACTCCGGACCTTCCCCTAGGTTAACAGCGTTCATTTCATATTGTCCGAAGCACATTATCTTAGCCACTTTAAAGCGTATGGCCATAACGACTAATAATTTTGTTGTGCCTTTTGGTAAAATCGTTTAACATGCAACTCACACCATTTCTAAAATGTTTTAGGGATTCCCCTCAAACATTGTTTGAGTAGCTAAAGTAGGCCATTGCTCGCTACTAGACATGGCTATTATTCATTTAAAACACGTGAAAAGTCCTATGCCAACACATCACCTTTACACACACATGTTACATCTTAAATATACAAGGGAAAGGGGATATACATATCATATTTAAACACTTCGTAATCATTTCATCACAATGAGCTACACATGGCCTCGCAATCCACACAATCGCAATCAATTCACAACCCGAACTCCCTCCTCACAAGCACCGTACCACAAGGACCTCGACCACTCATAGTTCTTCCTCAAACCATCCAACTACCATCTCGGTTTTATATTTTACTAATCCTATCATATTCTCAAGCCAGCTTAAAAGGAGATAGGGTTTAGGTATTCACCTGGTAAGCACCACTCAGCAATGGGTTATAGTAAGCATACGAATGCATACGCATCATTATAATCACATATAAACCATAACATCTCATTTAACAATTAGCAGGCCATTACGGGGTAGAGCATACAAGCATACGAACACATACGTACCATCATTTTTATGTACAAACCACAGCACTCTATCTAGCAAGTCAAACACGATTAGGTTTTAAACATTTATTATTTATTTCGGAGTTAGTGAGCCGTTATGGGGTAGTTAAGCGCATAAGTGACCATAGAGTGGCTAAACATTTATATATGTCGATTTTAAGCTCGTACGATGCAATTCGAAGTTCGCAAATGGTCATGGAGCAACTAAACATTCATATGCATTGATCTTACACACGTACGATTCAGTTCGAAGTTAGTTTCTAGGCATGATTCGACTTAAAGCTTCAAGTTTGAATGATCTAGTTAAGTTTGAACCTCAGCTAAACCTTCATTGATTCATTTCGATGTTAAACATGTATTGATTCGAATCGATGCTAAGCATACACAATTCATTTCGAATTAATATTTCAGGCATAATTTACATATATTGATTCGAATCGAAGCTAAGCATACATAATTCAATTCAAATTAATATTTCAGGCATAATCTATGTCAATTAATTCGAATTGAAGCTAAACTTATATAAACCACTTCGAATTAACATTTCAGGTATAATCTACGTCAATTGATTCGAATGGAAGCTAAACATATGTAAATCACTTCGAATTAAATCTTCAGGCATGAGTTAACTAAACAGATTCGAATCAACGCTAAACACGCATAATTCACTTTGAATTAAATCTTCAGGTATGAATTAACTAAATTCACTTGAATCGATTCTAAATATATATAATCCATTTTGAACTAACTTTTCAAGCATGTATGAACTTAACATATTCGAATCAATTCTAAACATATATAATCCATTTCGAACTAACTTTTCCAGCATGTATAAACTTAACATATTCGAATCGATTCTAAACATGCATAGCTTCTCATCACATAATCCATGAAATTAACTAAACCTAAGCTGACATAAATCTTCGTTTAGGTTAAAACGTTTCGAAATTAATACTAATTTAGGAGGCGAGGAACACCCACCTGAAATTGCTTAATTTCCCACTTAATTGGCAGCAACTCATGCCCTAATCCCGCTGAACTTGAACCCCAGCTCAGCTACTCACTAAACCCGAAACCCTAGCTTCGACTGTGTGGCGATTGTGGCTGATTTGGGCCGGAATTTGACTCCCAATTGATAGAGGAGGTTGTAAGGGGTGTGGGTTACCGGATTCCGGCACATGAGTGGTGGTTTACGGGCGGTAGACACGTGGATTTCTGGATGTTTTGGGCCGTGCAAGGTGGAGGGCGACGGCCGGTGGTGGTTTGTGGTGATTATAGTGGGCTGAGGGGACCAGGCGTCCCTCTCTCTCGCCGGCGATAGGTGACGGTCGGCGGTGACGCCAGACGGCGACCGTGGTCCCAGAGAGAGAGAGAGAGCGAGCGAGCTTGGGGGGAGAGAGAGAGGGCGAGTGAGTAGAGAGAGAGAGAGAGAAGGGTGTCGGGGGTCTCAGGCCTCAGGCACCCGATTCCCCCCCTTTTTCTAATTTCCTTTTTCTTTTTTTTTTTGGGTCCTCAATTAACAGAGTTCAGCTAGGTTCTGGTCCCATACTCGTTAACGGTTAGACTAAACTCGAGCTGAAACGACCTACAACTACCAATTCAATTTAAACTTTGGGAATCGACTAAGTAAAATGAAAACGATTTTAAAAAATTCAGGTAAGCATCGATTCAATAAATTTATAAATATGTAACGTCAATAATAACATAAATCATATAGTCGCTTTTTTTAATGAAATTAACCGTTAAAAATTCACGCAATTGACTCAATACTCTTATCGAAACATAATTCAAATGCAAATTTGTAAATTCAGCAACTAAAACAGTTAGTAGTAGTAGACTGAAGGTGCAGCCCTTACATATACATATTCGATGATTG
>JAKOGI010001328.1:180000-225000 GCA_029747015.1 Carnegiea gigantea
GATTTTCATGAAAAGGACAAGGTGCCATGCATCAACTTTGAAAACACTCCCTTTTTTTCTTTCCTTTTGCTTGCTAAAGAGGCTTGCTCGTTTTTTTCACTTTTTTCAAAGGATTTTTTCTATTTTTTTAATTTTTTCTTTTTTTTTTAGCAAGCTTAAAACGAAGAGTTTAATGCTAGGCATGTTGTCACAAATGACATAGCTGCCCTTCTTTCCCTTTTTTTTTGTTCAATCATAAACCGCCATGAAGCACATCCCCTAAAAATATCAACTCCAAAGATAACTCCCATCATTGTAAAGATTGTCGCCGCACTAGTCTCTTATGCTGAAAGGGTGGAGAGTCTATTTAGGCTATGGGTGAAACGAGTGTGGAGACAACAAAGAACGGGAAAGGCTCAAAATGGATGAACAAAGGAGTTTCAATCATCACTTAGGTAGCTTTTTAGGCTTGTAGTTTAATAATCAAAGAATGCCTCAATCATTTCAAAATGGTGCATATTGCCCACGTGTGGCCTTAGAAAGGACTTAGCCAAGTTTTAGCATTGCAATCATAGATAAGCCACACAAGAAGAAAAGAAAAAGGCACTAGAGATGAGTGATCAAATTTAGGCTCAAATCTCATGGGTTTAACATCCTTAGTTGCACTTTTTACCAAATGAATCAACCACTTGCAAAGATTCTCCAAGATATGACAAGAGATACTCAAAAGCAAAGGCATGCACACAAGGCAAAGAAATCATCCAAGGAGATTAACACCATCATGCTTCACTAACCAACACAAAAATCATAACCCTAGTGTGCTACCAAGCTAATCAATCAACAATCATACCATGAATTTACATTATAAAAGGCTTTTTTTTTTCCCCAACGTTTTTCAATTTTATCAATCTATTTTTTTTTCAATTTTTTTCATTTTCAATTTTTTTCTCTTTTTTTTTTGAAAAAGACATCAACAAGAAGGAAAACAAAGAGTATGGTAGAGAGATGTACCTTGTATGTTCCAATAGTCCTCTCCTCAACATTGTTCCTCAAGATCGTGAAAGAAAAACAGCCATATATACACAATGCAATGGAGAAATCTATATGCTCTAAACTAAAATGGTCCTAATCATGTAAGGCCTAAACATGCAATGATTGCAAGAATACACCTAAGTGGATTACCTACCTAATTGATTAACCGGTACAAATATGCACATCTATCCTTCCCAACACCCATCAATTAGACCAAGTCAACCAGCCATAATTCCTCAATCAACATCCTCGATGACAAAATCAACAAGTCCCACCACATGACCCCCCTAAGCATAAGCTAGCTCAGCCCCACATGCTAAAGATATTCATTACCCCTAATGAATAAGCAACTAAAGAGGGAGCAATAGGAACAGGGAGGGGAAGAAAGTCACAGTCCATCAATAAATGCCGGAGGGCTACTAGGCCTTCACCCAGGTGGAGGGTAGGGCCAACCATGATGCTTATATGCATAATATACATGGTGCTCTAAATTACATTGCCCATGACCAAACTCCATTTGCTGGCGAAGTAACTCGTGCCGATCTTAAGCGTGCTACTATTGTTGCCCATAAATGGCATCGAGCCTCCGGTGGAGGCAGGAGAATTGATTATCCAAGTGTTGATAGAAGCGAGTTGCATCGAAAGAGCTCGCCGCAGCACGACTCTTAGTCATTGGAGGGTAAAGCATCTCCTCCTCGGGGGGCACCGCCCTAGAACCCCCGGCCACATCCTCCATTTGCATGCCTCTATCCACCCCACCAACATCTCCACCTTGGGGTTGAGCGCAGTCCTTATCAAACTCTGTATCACTATCATCATCATAAAACCAATTAGAAGGGTCGGGACATGTGGTCTGCGCAAGGTTATGTATGGCAAAAAGAAAGCGATCATGTGCCAGATGAAAAGCCGACCACCCTCCATTTTAAACATCTCCATTTGAATACAAGCGGCCAAATTGAGCCTCCCCCCCAGCAATTGGGTAACTTGGCATTCCAAACCCCAAGCATAAGCACTAGCAGTGGTAACGCCACTGCAAATAATGGGGGACTTAGAGGAGGAGGCCTGGTGGAGTAATTGTTGGAGAATGAAAGGCCTCATATCAAAACTCTGGTCTTGAAGAATGCACCAAAGAAGGAACACTTCACTCAAATGGGCTTGGCCTTTGGCTATCATGCCTAGTGAAGATGGTGTTGGCGATTATCCTATGGAGGTACCTAAGGATGGGATTGTAAATTGAAGTGGCTTTTGAGCCACTTGCACTATAAGCAACACGACTCCCACGATTATCGACGACTAGGGTGTGCTTATCGTAAGTTATTTCCATAACAACTGAACATTAAAGTTCTCATGGCCAACAGTCGAAACCCCACCAGGAGGAAGGGGTATGTAGTGGTCAAACTTCACCAGGTTAGCCTTATATAATTGATTGAAAAATTAAAATTGGAAATGTATGGGCGGGTTTTGGTAGGCGGTATTCCAATCCACTTTAAGGGAGCTCAAAAACTCCTAACAAAAATGCTCATGCACGAGTTTATCTAGATTCATAAACTCCACCCACCTCATAACCTCAAGCAACTTATGCAAACTATCCCATAACCCAAGACTCCTTAGTAGTCAATATCCATACATTTGGGCTTAATAATCCATCTGATAGCAAGCGAATCATAATGAGTAATGTGTTCGGGATCACTAAAACGAATTTCACACTTATTAATCACATGAGGAGGAGTTGGACGATTACCTCGGGCTACTTGGGCCTCGTTCGGAGGAGGAGGTGCATTGGCAGTAGCAGAGGAGGATGAAGCCCCTGTTTTGGTACACTTTAAAGCTCCCAAATGTGGAGGCCCGTTGGTGGTTGTCTTCCTACCCATGCAAGCAAGGCCCAAATTCTTGAAAACCAAAATGGTTCAAATCCTTGAATCACCCAACCCAAAGACGCAAGTGCCAAAATAAGGCACTCACTAGCTGCAGTGGCACCAAATTGCAATGCCTGGACCACAATGAGAAAATTCTACTCTTCTTCAAAATGGAAGCTTGAGTGTGGGGAGGCAAAATCCGACAATAGAATGGCCGGAAAGTGCTTCAAGGTGCCTGGATTTTCAAGGGAGAAAATTGGGGTTTAGGATTTGGTGTGAAGGAATGGGGTGAATGTGGAGGAAAAAGGGTGAATTTATGGAAGATTTTGGGGGAAAAGAGAAAAAGAGTGAAGGATTTGATGAAAAAGGGAGAAATTTGGGGTAGGAGAGGGTGAGATTAGTGGTAGAATGGGATTGAGTGTGCGCAAATAGAGAGAGAAAGAGGGCGATAGGTTGTAGAGGTAGAAGGAAGTGGAAAAATAAGAAGGAAAGAAGTTGAAAAGAAAAGGGACACAGGAGGCACAACAGTCATTACCAGCTTGGTGACTGGGGCCCGTTGCCACCCCTTGGAACACAGGCTCACAAAATCCTGTAGCCCAGGCAATGTGTAAGACCCGCCTTCGTTATTTTTGCGTTGAGTTGCCTGTCTTACTTTTTACGTTATAAAATCGTATTTTTAGTAATTGTATGAGTTAAATGATTATCGATTTGCTTTTGGGAGCTATAATTTTATTAAAAAGAATTATTATTTTTATTATTGATTTCAAAGTTAATCCGTGCTATTTGCGCCTTCAAATTATATGGATAGTTTAATTTCATCGTTATTCGATTTATTTAGTCGTTTCCCGAATAGGTTGTTGACATTAGAGTTAGTTTTGAAGTTTATTAAAATCGGACCTTGGCATATTTGGAAACGAATAGTCGAAAGAAGGCCGTATTGGTGATTCGGTTTTAGAGTTCGAGATACGAACTAGATTAGCTTAAGACCCAAAAAAAGGAGGGAAGGGACAAAAGGGGCCGAAACCCCTTTCTTCTTCAGCAGCAAAAACGCGACAAAGGGGGGGGTTGGATCCTCACAGCCCCGACCACCATACCACGAGAGAGAGTGATGTATATGTGGGTGGTAAGTGAACCAAATCAAACTCAAATAAACCCAAATAAGAATTGAACCAAAGTAAAGAGAAAATGGAAGGTTGATTGAGATGGAATGAAAATAATAACAAAAAAGAACAAAGAATAAACAAGACCTTGCACTTGAGATAATCTTTCGCGGAGCCACTCAAGGACTTGATCTTGGGCAAATCCTCTCGTCTTCACCAAGGAATCACTCCAACTGGAAAAGAAAAGAGAACCTAGAACACCACTTGAAGTTGCCAAAATTCAAGATATAGAACTAGGGATTTTTTTTGGACACAAATGAGAATCACTCTCAAGGTGTTTGTACTACTCTTGGAAAAGCTGACAACTCTGCATTCAAATGCAACTACATAACCCACCTATTTATAGGCTAAACAAAGATAACCAAAAGACTTAAAAACTCCTAGCAATTAAAACTAGAAAATTAAAAAGGCTTGGAAAATGAAAAAGACTCAACATAAAGGGGTGGAGGAGGTTACAAAGAATATTCTAGGCTTCCAATCAGCTGAAGACATCCATCTAGAACACTCCAAGTCGTGCATGATGCCATCCACATGATGTCATGTAACCAAAGTCTCTTCATTTGCCAAGCATTTAATCCTTGCAGCAGCCTCCACTTCAACTGAGCATAACTCTCAGCACACACGTCCAAATCAGGTGATTCTAGGCTTGTTGGAAATCTCTGGAAATCTATTTTCCAGAATGGGCTCATTTGCTCAATTGTGATAAGTAGATCAAAAGTTATGGTCTGAACATTACACCTATATCAGAACTGGACTGGAGCAGGATAACTTCCCTTTGAGTGCTACTTTGCCCAAACAAATGACGTCCAAATTAAATAAAATTGGGCTTATTTTAAGGCTGACATCTTAAACTTCAAAACCATGTGGCCCCTCAAGTTGTGGGTCCACTTGAGCTAGTCCAAAAAATGAGCACAAAAAAAAAAATACCTTCCGCAGGGATGAATCGAGCACCAATTCTTCCGGAAGGAATATGAGTTTTATCCAGATTTTTGCCACTTGCTTGACTTCTTCATGGTGTCTAAAGTCCTTGAACTCACATAATAAGAGAAAATATGAGAGTTCCCATGCACGCTTTTGTTTGACATTTTCTTCTTGGAAGTTGACCTTAAATAAAAAATAATGCATATGGGAATATGCATCATACTCCCCGGGTGGTTTTGAGTTTGTTCTCAAACTCAAAGGGTTAGCAAGCCTCTCAAGAGAGGGGTCGCGCTCACAATATGGGAGCTTTTGGGGAAGGAGGTCACAGGGCATCACCTCTAGAGAGATATAGAAGAGGGTGAGGGGAGGATGATAAAACAGGTCATACCTGGTGAGGAGAAAAGGCGGAAGTGAGAAATCTTCTTTGGGGGAAAGGGTTTGGGAAGGATGAATGAGGGTTAAGGCTTATCGATCCTTTTGTGGCTTGGGGCTTGGGCACGATGGAATAGGGGTCAAGGTGATTTTCTTCTCATCCTTAATAAAGGAGTAGGTGTTGAGGCGCCCATGATGAATTACATGGCGATCAAACATCCATGGTCTACCCAGTAATATATGGCTTGCATCCATAGGAAGAATGTCACACAATATCTCATCCTTATAGTGGTCTCCAATAGAAAGAGAAATGAGGCATTGATGAGAAATGTATATACCTTTGCCTTGATTTAGCCATTGGATACTATAAGGCTTAGGATGGGGTGTAGTCGCAAGTTTGAGCTTGTCCACCATGGTTTTGGATTCAACATTTGTACAACTACCTCCATCGATGATGAGGGTACAAACTTTCCCTTGAATAGTGCACCTTGTGTGGAAAATCGCCTCTCTTTCCTCCAAGCCTTCTTGAGTAGCAAATCCACTCAATGCTCGCCTAATGACAAGCAACTCACCTTCATCGGGGCCTATGATAACTTCTTCTTCTTTTTCTTCCAAGCTTTCCTCTTCTTCATGTTCATGCTCCTCAAAAGAAGCTTGGTACTCAGCCAGGGAAACAATCCTCTTGTTGGGACAATCAGATGCAAAATGTCCCATACCTTGACAACGGAAACACCGAACTTGGTCTTTTGGCCGTGAGGGCACTTTTGTGGGAGGTGGAGGGGGGATGGGAGGGACACTTTTGGCGGGTGAGGGGGTTTGAATTTGTGGGGGAAAGTAAGGTGGTTCTTGAGAAAAAGGACGGGAAGGAGTCTTGGAAAAGATGCTATTTTCCTTAGTCTTCTTTTGTTGCTCTACCTTATAGGCTAGAGAACTCAAGTCATCTAGGGACGAATAGGGTTGCAACTCAATTACATGAGCAATTGATTCATCAAGACCACTCAAATATCTTACCAATGTTTGTACATCATCTTCTTTCAAATCACACTTGAGGAGGAGTTGTTCAAACTCCTGAGTGTATTCTTCCACACTTTTTGATCCTTGCTTGAGACGGTGGAGTTTCAGATAATTATCTTGCACATAGTGCGAGGAAAGAAACTTGGCCTTGAGTTTTTCTTTCATTTTGGCCCACGTTCTAATTTTCCCTTTCCCATTTCTTGCTCTTTCGCTCCAAGGTTAGCCCACCAGATTGAAGCATATTTGCGGAGTTTAAGGGCTACGAGTTTTACCTTCTTGTCCTCCGGGATGTCCTCATATTTAAAGATCCTCTCAATGGTGTGCAACCAATCGAGAAATAAGTCCGGGTCAAGTTGGCCTTCAAATTCGGGGATGTCAACTCGGACACCACCAATATTGCTTCCTTGCCTTCGTCTCCCTGGGGCTTCTTCGTCACTAGAATTGGCTCGGGATTGAAGGACTTCTTCTTCCGATTCGACCATCGGTTCATGAGGATGAGAGGGAGTGGGGCTACGAACCCACCTTCATTTTTCCTCCAAAAGTTGCCCAAGTTGAGTTCGAAGATAAGTGACTTGAGCTTCTAACTCTTCCACACGTGCTTGGTCGCTTCTTGTGGACTTTGTAGACATGTTGTAGATGCTTTGAAGGAAGAATATGCAGCAGGGAAAGTGGCACGGTCGTGCAAGGGGGCACGGGCAGGCCGTGCTATGCTTCGACTTGAGGAAATGCAGAAAAGTAGGGTGGCACGGTCGTGCTGGTAGGCACGGGGGCACCGTGCAAAATTTCTGGCCTGTGGACACTGGATGTTCACGGTTTTTTTTTTTTTGTTTTTTTTAAATGTATTTGGGTGTGATGTGGGACACTTTAAAACCTTTGCTCTGATACCAATTGATGTATATGTGGTTGGTAAGTGAACGAAATCAAACTCAAATAAACCCAAATAAGAATTGAACCGAAGTAAAGAGAAAATGGAAGGTTGATTGAGATGGAATGAAAATAATAACAAAAAAGAACAAAGGATAAACAAGACCTTACACTTGAGATAATCCTTCGCGGAGCCACTCAAGGACTTGATCTTGGGAAAATCCTCTCGTCTTCACCAAGGAATCACTCCAATTGGAAAAGAAAAGAGAACCTAGAACACCACTTAAACTTGCCAAAATTCAAGATATGGAACTAGGGATTTGTTTTTTGGACACAAATGAGAATCACTCTCAAGGTGTTTGTACTACTCTTGGAAAAGCTTACAACTCTGAATTCAAATGCAACTACATAACCCACCTATTTATAGGTTAAACAAAGATAACCAAAAGACTTAAAAACTCCTAGCAATTAAAACTAGAAAATTGAAAAGGCTTGGAAAATGGAAAAGACTCAACATAAAGGGGTGGGAGAGGTTACAAAGAATATTCTAGGCTTCCAATCAGCTGAAGACATCCATCTAGAACACTCCAAGTCGGGCATGATGTCATCCACATGATGTCATGTAACCAAAGTCTCTTCATTTGCCCAGCATTTAATCCTTGCAGCAGCCTCCACTTCAACGGAGCTTAACACTCATCGCACACGTCCAAAGCAGGTGATTCTGGGCTTGTTGGAAAGCCCTGGAAATCTATTTTCCAGAATGGGCTCATTTGCTCAATTTGGATAAGTAGATCAAAAGTTATGATCCGAACATTACACCTATATCAGAACTAGACTGGAGCAGGACAACTTCCCTTTGAGTGCTACTTTGCCCAATCAAGATGACTCTCAAACCTTGGTAAGATACTTAACCGGACTTGATGAGTCTATTGCTCATATTGTTGAATTGCAACCATATTCATCCCTTGATGACCTGAGTTCTCTAGCCTACAAGGTAGAACGACAAAAGAAATCAAAGGGAAAGAGTATCCTTTCCAAGCCTCTCTCTCGTCCTTACCGCACACAAAGGCCTCGTCCACAAAATCCACCACCACCACAAACCAAAAACACCACTCCAACCCCTCCAAAACCCTCCACACAAGAGCCCAAATCTAAAGACAAGGTTCGTTGCTTTCGGTGCCAAGGTATGGGACACTATGCATCTGAGTGTCCAAACAAGAGGATTGTTTCCCTAGCGGAGTACCAAGAAGCATGCGATGAACATGCCTATGACGAAGAAGAAGGAGAGCACTATGAAGAAGGAAGCTTGGAAGAAGTTGAGGAAGGCCCCGATGAAGGAGAGTTGTAAGCTTTTCCAAGAGTAGTACAAACACCTTGAGAGTGATTCTCATTTGTGTCCAAAAAAAAATCCCTAGTTCTATATCTTGAATTTTGGTAAGTTCAAGTGGTGTTCTAGGTTCTCTTTTCTTTTTCAATTGGAGTGATTCCTTGGTGAAGACGAGAGGATTTGCCCAAGATCAAGCCCTTGAGTGGCTCCGCGAAGGATTATCTCAAGTGCAAGGTCTTGTTTATCCTTTGTTCTTTTTTTGTTATTATTTTCATTCCATCTCAATCAACCTTCCATTTTCTCTTTACTTCGGTTCAATTCTTATTTGGGTTTATTTGAGTTTGATTTGGTTCACTTACCACCCACATATACATCAATTGATGGCCCACGGAGTGGTGGCCCACGGAGTGGTGGCCTGGGTGAGCCAGCCGTGACCAACGAGGACTCGGAGTGGTGGTCTGGGGGAGCCAGCAGTGACCAACGTGGCCGTGACCAACGAGGACTTGGAGTGGTGGCCCACGGAGTGGTGGCCTGGGAAAGAGCCAGCCGTGACCAACGTGGCCGTGACTAACGAGAACTCGGAGTGGTGGCCCACGGAGTGGTGGCCTGGGAAAGCCAGCCGTGACCAACGAGGACGTTGGCCCTTAAGGGGGGTCGAATGTTACGGATTTGACCAGTTGCAAGGTATGGGACTTGTCCTACATCGGTTGTATGGGCAACTGATGAGGGGTTTATAGATCAAATGGGCTCTCTCTCCTAATAGGCTAGTCTTTTGGGATGAGTTCTCCTGTTTGGTCTGTAACTTGTTTATCCTTCCATTTTCTCTTTACTTTGGTTCAATTCTTATTTGGGTTTATTTGAGTTTGATTTGGTTCACTTACCACCCACATATACATCAATTGGTACCAGAGCAAAGGTTTTAAAGTGACCCACATCACACCCAAATACATTTAAAAAAAAAAAAAAACCATGAACATCCAGTGTCCACAAGCCAGAAATTTCGCACGGTGCCCCCGTGCCATACCACACGACCGTGCCATATTCATTTTCCAGAAATCTTCAAGTCGAGACGCAGCACGGTCCCCCCGTGCCTACCAGCACGACCGTGCCACCCTACTTTTCTGCATTTCCTCAAGTCGAAGCATAGCACGGCCTGCCCGTGCCCTCTTGCACGACCGTGCCACTTTCTCTGCTGCATATTCTTCCTTCAAAGCATCTCCAACATGTCTACAAAGTCCACAAGAAGCGACCAAGCACATGTGGAAGAGTTAGAAGCTCAAGTCACTTATCTTCGAACTTAACTTGGGCAACTTTTGGAGGAAAAACGAAGGTGGGTTCATAGCCCCACTCCCTCTCATCCTCATGAAAGATGGATGGAATGGAAGAAGATCTTCAACACACAAAAAAAGGATAGAACTGGACTGGAGCAGGACAAAAAAAGGAATATGCATCAGAGAGAGAGGGGGGCTGAGCGATGGAGGGAGAAGGAGGGAGCATCGACCGGTGACAGCGTCGGTGCCGCGATGCGCAGCCAGCCATGGCCGTGGATCGGTGAAGAGAGGGAGAGAGGGACCGAGCAAGAGTCAGAGCGAGTGCTCGGTCCAAGGGCTAGGGTTTCGAAGCCCTCAACCCCACGCCACCACGACCGTCACCGTCGACGGGTGAGCCCACGTCGGCGACCACCGGTAGCAGCAGCGGCGACAGTAGTGAAAGGGGTATAAACCCAGGTCTGGGTTTGGGTCGAATTGGGTCTGTGGTTTCGTGGGTTAGGCGTGGATTGGGTTTGTTCGTGCGTCGGTGAGCAAGGGTCAGGGAATCGGGTCTTTCCAGCACTCAAAGTCGAGCCTAAGGCCTTCGAACGAATCCTTAGCTTGGGAGCCCAGGTGGGTGTTCTCGCCTCCTAATTATTAGTAGTTTCAAAATCGTTTTAAGTTGCAAAGTATGTTAAGTTTAGCTAGTTTATGCCTGATGGTGACTTCGAATCGATATATGTTAGTTTAGTTGATTAATACCCGAAAGTGGCTTAGAATCGATTCGAATCAATTTAGTTAATTTATGCCAAAGTTTTCAATTCGAAACGAGTTATATAAGTTTAGCTTCGATTCGAATCAATTTAGTTAATTTATGCCTGAGATTCTACTTCGAAATGAATTATATACCTTTAGCTTCGAATCGAATCAATTTAGTTAGCTCACGCATGAGACTTTAATTCGAAATGAATTAAACATGTTTAGCGTTAACTCGAATGTATATAGTTAATTCATGGCTAAGTTTTTAATTTGGAACCAATCGTATATGTTTGGCGTTAATTCGATTGCATATAGTTAATCCATGCCTAAAAGCGTTAGTTTGAAGCGAATTATGAAGGTTCAGAACCAACGTATATATGTTTAATTAATTTATCATTGCTTATTGACTTTGAAATGAACTATAAATGTTAGTATCGACGGATGTATGTTTAGTTAACTTTATAATCATTTAATAACTTTGAAGTAAATTTTAAATGCTTAGAATCGTCTTATGTATGCTTAGTTAAATCGTACTCGATGTTGAAAAGAAACGAACACCTTGAAAGGACTTATGCTTAAACGACTTATTTAGATTCGAAAATGACTACGATGAAAGGAACGAACGTCTAAAGGCGTATTATGTCTAAAATGATCTAAATGGGTTTGATTAGCTGCAGTGATATGACAAACGGAAGTTTAGGGTCGTAATATGCCTAATTGATCATGTTAGCCTAAACAAATGATTCATTCTATGTTTAACTAGATATTTGATTCTTGCTAGACTTCAATGGTATAGATAGTCAAACAATAAGTGAGTCGTTTTATGTTTACCATGAAGATGTAAATGACGTAACAGGTTAAAGGTAACATGAAGTCAATACTTGTCCATTCAGTGAGTTATGTTTGGCTTTAGAATGACTTGTTTACGACTCCTAGCTAACCTACATGAATGCCAATCACACCCCGCGCTTCTTATTAAGTTTAGCCCTTATGGATGCTTACATGTGTGTGTGTGTGTGTGTGTATATATATATATATATATATATGAGTGCTTGGATATAACCGTTGGTTGCAGCGCACTGCTAATTGTTAGTTGGCTAATCGGTAAGTCCAGCATTGGTAAGTTTCATAAGTTTATGTATCGCTTTTCAGTATATCATAATGATTAGGATGCTAGATTGTGAAATTGAAACCGAGTTGGTAGTTGGATGGTTTGAGAAAGAATTATGAGTGGTTCGAGGTCCTTGTGATACAGTGCTTGTGAAGAGGGAGCCTGGGTTATGAATTAACCGCAATCGTGTGGATTGCGAGGCCATGTGTGGCTTATTGTGATGAATTGATTATGAAGTGCTTGAATGTGATACATATGGACCCTTTTCCCTTCCATGTCCTCTAGTTACATCATGTGCATAAGGATGAGATTTTCAAAGAAGGATTTCATGTTTTAAAACAATAGTAGCCATAAATATTAGTGCATGATGGCATATTTTAACTAAATGAATACAGTTTTGGGAGTGAACCTGCTTGAACGGGGGAATCCTAAAGAGTTTTATAAAGGCGTGAGTTGCATGATAAAGAATTTCGCTGTGAGAGGCAGCAAACTTATTAGTCGTTATGACCAGTTTAAATGGCTAAGATAAGTGCTTAGGCACAATAGATGGGGGTGAACCTGCTTGAACGGGGGAATCCCTAGCCTAAGGAGTGATCCCTGGAGACCCTGACGAGGGTTAAGGTCCAAAGTTAGTTGCCATCCCGGGAGTAAGAGCTTAGTGTGAGTTAATCTCACTGGGATTGAGTGTAGATCTCTCCTAACCAGCACTTTATGATGATCTTATGCCCAGAGTAGTTTCTTATTAAATAAGAAAAGCAGTCGGTGTTTCGCCTTTTTAAGTATTTCAGAAAGAAAGTTTTTTTAGGGGTCATTATGAGATTAAGATGAAAAAGATTCTTTAAAAGAATATGAGCCTCAAGAGGCTAAGAGAAGAGTTTTTATGAGCCTCAAGAGGCTAAATGAAGTGTTTTCAGTAAAAGAAAGAAAGCTCCCTGTGTATGACATGTGCATGTTCTAAGTATAACTTATGAATGAGATGCTAAGTAAGATACGAATATGAGAAGTAAAGTCTTATGAGCATATTTCACGCATATCCTCTGAATGAGAATTGATTGAGACTTGAAATGTGTGTGTCTTATGCATACCATACGAATAAAATGCCAAGAAGAGTATGATTCTGAAAAGAAATAACCTTATGTGCACATCATATGAATAGGGTTTCATGCATAGTTGGAATAGAATGCCAAGAAGTTATAATTATGAAAAAGAAAGTCTCTGTGCTTAACCTCGTCGCTTGTTTAAGTGTGTGACTGCCTGGTAGCAAAGAAGTTTGGTTATTTAGAGACCTAGAAATGTGTTTGAGTGTCTAAAGTGAATTTTATGGTTAGTGATGTTTCCATAAGAATTTTATGAACGCCTAATATGATAGTAAAGTATGAATACGTGATATGTAACTATTAAAGATATTACTGCCTGTAACGGTTTTGATTTTAAGGGGGTTGGGGGACACTCACTGAGCGTGTGGTTACTCATCTCACTACTCTTTCCCCTTTTCCCCAGGTCTTCTTCATAACAGGGAAAAGTTGAATCAGCTATGTCAAGATGGAATCTGTTCATGCTTGCAAGGTGCCGTTTGTACTCATTTGAGGGGATCTTACGTATTTAATGAAGTCGCGTTATGTATTCTCAGTTTGAAATGTTTGTAAACAAGTATTCTAAGTTCATGTAATGCATATTGTTTATGAGTCGTTCTGTACGACCTTATGACCCAACCATCTAGTCAGTTAGATGTCTTTTGGTCAAAGTTAGTTATGTTTTGGGATGTAAACCCTAATACTCCGATTGTGTGAACCGTTGAGTTATATCTTCCATTTCTTCTTTATTCATGAACTAATCTGGTTGGTGTACTCCGAGCGAGTGGCTCGTTGAGTTATGAACTCCGGCGTGTGGCCGTTGAGCTTCTTTTAAATATTTTACGCTTCCGTTAAATTGTAGGGATTTATTGTGAGGCTTATAGCCTGGAAACGGTCAGTTTTTAGGGGAAACTCTGTCCGTTTCGTCCCGTGATTTAAGTAGAAAATTAAGAAAATGTAACGCTTCCGGCCCCTAGGGACTAGGGGTGTTACACAATGGTAGTCACGTAGGCGATGGCCTAGCTGCCGCTTGGGCACTGTTTAGTTAGAAATTGTTCTGGCCTTTTTTTCTTTTTTTGTTTTCTTTTATTTTTCTTCTTCTTTTTCGAAAGTAGTAAAGTTTGGGTTGCCTCTCAAGAAGCGCTTGATTAGGGTCCTTAGCTTGACCATGGAGGGCTCCTATGAGGAAGGAAACATCTGGGAGGGCACAAGTGATCTTTCCCTCAAGTGACTCACCGGCGATGTAGGGCTTTAATCGAGAACCATTCACCTTAAATGAGCCAGTGGCATCTGTGCTGATCTCTACGGCCCCATATGGATAAACTTCAACATCCTAAAACGGCCTGACCATCCAGAGTAGAGCTTGTCTAAGAAGAGCTTCAATCAGGAGTTGAATAAAAGGACTAAGTCTTCTTCCCAAAACTCATGACGGTTAATGAACTTGTCGTGCCACCTCTTCATTCTATCCTTATATAACCATGAACTCTCGTAAGCATCCAAGCGGATCTCCTCGATTCATTCAATTGCAATACGCTCTTCTCCCCCGCATACTTCAAATCAAAATTGAAGTGCTTAATGGCCTAATACGCTCTATGTTTCAGCTCTAAGGGGACGTGACAAGGGTTACCATAGATGAGGGTGAATAGGGTGGTGCCAATGGGAGTTTTGAAGGCAGTGCGGCAGGCCCAAAGAGCATCGTCGAGCTTGCCTGCCCAATCCTTCCGTGATCTTGTAACCATTTTTTCCAAAATGGCCTTAATCTCACGGTTTGAGATCTCCACTTGGCCACTGGTTTGTGGGTGGTAGCCAAGTCCGTACTTGTGGTGTACTCCATATTTCTTTAGTAGAGCTTCGAGTTTCTTCTCAATGAAATGCATCCCATTATCACTAATGAGCACCATCGGGACTCCAAAACGACGAAATATCACCTTCGTGAATAGTTTAGCGACCACCCTGGAGTCATTGGTAGGCTAACCATTGTCCCCACTCACTTGGGGACCTAGTCCATGGCAACTAAAATGAATTTGTTGCTCCGGGAGGATGGGAAAGGTCCCATGAAGTCAATGCCCTAAACATCAAATATCTCAACTTTAATGATGAAGTTGATGGGCGCCTCATCCTTCCAAGAGAGGTTTCCCATCCTCTGGCAATGGTCACATGAATGAACATAGTAATGGACATCCTTGAAAAACGAAGGCCAAAAGAACCCACCTTAGACGACCTTCATCGAAGTCTTAGAGGTACTAGCATGTCCAACTCAAATGGTTCATAAAGAACAGGAGCAGAGGTCAAGGCTTCCTTTATCTTAGAAAATGCCTCAAGACACTCCTTAGAGAAGTGAAACGGCACATCCTTAGCTAGTAGATTGTATAAGGGCTTCGCAATATTTCTAAAGTGCTTGATGAAACGACGATAGAAGCCAGCATGTCCTAGGAAAGACCTCACCTCTTTCACACAAGTAGGAGAGGGAAGATTAATAATCAAATCAGTCTGGGCCTTGTCTACCTCAATTCCCTCTCTAGAAATAATGTGGTCTAAGGCTATCCCCTTTGTAACCATAAAGTGACATTTCTCCTACTTCAAGGTCCAGGTTTTCTCCCTACACCTTTCTAAAACGTTTCTCAGATTAGACAGACAATCATCAAAGGAAGTCCAAAACATAGAAAAGTCATCCATGAAAATTTCCATGCACTGCTCAACTAGATCTGAGATAATGGACATCATGCATCTTTGAAAGGTGGCAAGGGCATTGCATAGTCCAAACAACGTTCTCCCAAAGGCATATGTCCTAAATAGACTGGTGAAAGTAGTCATCTCCTAATCCTCAGGAGCAACAGAGATATGGGCATAACTGAATTATCCATCTAACAAGTAACAGAAGGAATATCCAACTAACCTCTCTAACATTTGGTCCTTGAAAGGAAGGGGAAAATGGTCTTTCCTAGTGGTAACATCAATTTCCTATAGTCTATACAAACATGCCACCCAAATTGAACTCGAGTAGGGACTTACTCGTTCGTATCATTCTTAATCATGGTAATACTGGTCTTCTTGGAAACAACTTGAACAAACTAACCTACTCACTATCAGAAATGGGATAAATAATCCCATGGTCTGACCATTTTAGCACTTCCTTCCTAACCACTTCCTAGAGAGTTGGGTTCAAATGCCTTTGGTGGTTTGGATAGGGCTTAGCATTGTTCTCCAAATGAATTCTACGCAGCACAATAGAAGGACTAATGCCCTTAATATCACCTAAAGTCTAACCTAGAGCTTCCTTGCTCTCTCTAATAAAGGTAATCAGTTTGTCCTCTTAGTCTGGGTCTAAGTCAGAAGCAATGATGACAGGTAAGGATTCAGCAGGTCCCAAGAATGCATACTTAAGAGAGTCACGAAGACGTTTCAATTCAAGAACAGGAGGGGAAATAGACTCAGGAGTAGATTTAAAAACAGCAATAAGCATACAGTCAGTAGTAGAGCACAAGTCGTCAAACTTAAACACATCATATTCAAGCTCATCATTCATAAGAAATGACCCATACTCAGCAGCAAATACATCATCAAAATCATCATCAAGTACAAAATCCTCTACCCAGTTAAGAGTAGAAAATTCCATATCATCAAAGCCAGAAGGCTGTCTCTCCATGTTAAAGATGTTTAATTCTAAGGTCATGTTACCAAAAGGCAGTCTCGTCATTGTATTTCTTTAATTAATGAGGGCGTTGGCAGTGGCCAAGAAAGGACGACCTAGAATTACAAGGACTTGACTGACTACATTAGACACCTTCTCAGTCTCAATCACAACAAAGTCCACAGGGTAAATAAATTCACCCACTCGAATCAACACATCCTAAACTATACCCCTGGGTAACCTAGTCGATCTATTAGCTAATTGAAGGGCCATTTTGGTAGGTTTCAACTAGCCTAACCGTGGCCTCTCATATTTAGTGAAGGGTAACAAGTTGACACTGGCCCCCAAATCAAGCAAGGCTCTATGAACAAGCTGGTCCTTATGACTATAAAAATAGTGGGGCACCCGAGGCCCATATACTTTATTGGGATCTGGTGAGAAAGGATAGAACTAGTGTCAGAGACTAAGAAAGCCTTTTTAGAGACACTAGTAGCACTCTTGGTGGTATATAGATCCTTTAAAAATCTAGTATATGGAGGCATTTACTCAATAGCATTGAGTAAAGGAATGTTGATTTTGACTTGAGAGAAGGTTTCTCTCATCTTCTCAACATGAACTTAATCTTTCTTGTTAAGCCTATGGGGAAAAGGAGGTAAAGGCATATGGACTTTCTTAACAGAAGAAAGAGAAGAAGAACCCTTAGAAGTGAAGAATTAACTGAGTCAGAGAAGTCTTTCTTTTCGAGCTCCTCTTTCTTAGAAGGTGACTCAGAGGAAGGTGAGTATCAGAATTATTAGCGACACCATCAGTAGCATCCTCTAGCTTACTGGATAAACTAGTTTCTGGAGCAGAAGAGGAAGAAGAATTTTGAATGAATTGGTGAGAATACCTGCAGGGTTCATTAGGACTTCTAACTCGGTTATCAATCTCTTGACTAGATCGGAGAGATATAACTACATTCACTTTCCTCACCGATTCACTAGAGTTAGCAGAAGAAGAAGAAGAAGCATGACCCTTAGAGTTCACATCAGGTTGACTTAGAAAAGTACCTGGCTCCCTAGAAGATGATGCTAATTGGAAAAATTGTTTCGTCATCATTCTTATCATTCTCTCCATATTAGCATTTATCATTCCCTCCGCATTACTATTAATTCTCCTCTCTATTTTATCAATGTTAGTGTAACCAGGAGGAAGTTGAACTTGAGCTACAGGAGATGGAGGTCTAGGTGCATTGGGCACACCTGAAAAAATCGATCTCTGAAAAGAATTTGAAGGATGAGAAATAGTCTGGGAGTTGTTTCTAGGAAACACTCCATGCTGGGAGTTAAGAACTGCAACATTTGGTCCATTACTCTAGGAAATGTTAGGGTGATTTCTCCACGCTCGGTTGTAATAAGGGAAGAAAGGGTCGTTCTTAGGTCTTTAGAAGGCCATACTCACTTGTTCTTGTCCAGTTGCTAACTGGTGAGCAAAATAAGGACAAGCATTCAGAGAATAATCTAAAGCCTGGCAATGAGAACATGACACTGTAGAAGTCTGGGATAGCGGGTTCATCTGGGGAGACAATCCCTTCAACATGTTTTCTAAAACAACAATCTTAGACTCTAAGTAACTTACGTCAGAGATAGAATGTAACCCATCCCTTACAAACCTAGAACTTAAAAAGTCATCGCGAGCGGTTTTCCACTGCACGACTTTCTCGACAAAGTCCTCTAAAAATTCCCAAGGAGTGTGGCGCTCTAATAAAGAAAGTCACCCTGACACATGGGCTCTACCATAGTTCTAGTCTGTTTCTTGGTCCAGACCATGATGGGGACAGTGGGCCAACAAATTTTTAAACCTATCAAAATATTTTCAAAATGATTCCTTATCTAGTTGCACAAATTGATTGATTTCATTCCGTAACTTAACAGTCTTGGTATTAGGAAAATATTTTCTTAAGAACAATCTCACAAAATCATTCTAAGAAGTTACATAATTAGCAACCACGCCATACATCCAACATTTAGTGGAATCTTTTAAAGCAAAATGAATCAATTTCATTCGCACAACATTAATGGGAATATTAGGAAAATACATCATAGAACAAACTTCTTCAAATCCCCTCAAAAATAAATAAGCATCCTCTAAACCTGTAAATTTAGGGAACATTTGAGCATAGTGAGGTCTCAATTCGAAGGTCACATTTGGTCCAACGTTAGATATAGTGAAACAAGATGACAAAGCAATCCTAGGAGGATAGAAAATATCACTTAAAGATCTCCTTTGTGAAATTTCTTCTAATTCAGGCTTGAGTTCGAGCTCGGGTTCTACGTAACGGTCGGGTTCACTCCTAACAAGTCTATGAATTTCAGGGTCTCTAACTCAACCAGTCATATAAATCCTACACCCTCACCAAAGGATATATTTTTGGTCTTTTCTTTTTCTAATTGTTTTTGAATTTTTCTTTTTCATTTTTTTTCTTTTAAACCACAAAACAAAATCAAAAAGTGAATCAAACCTAAAAACAATATACAAGTAGAAAGTAATCAAATCTAAAAACAATGAAAACACAAACACAAATTATCTAAAAGAGGATAGAAAATAAACTAAACCTAAACAACCCATTCTAACAATAAAACTAGAATAGATAATAAAACTCCTCAAATCAGAACTAAGTACACAGAAAATTCAAACAATCACAACGGACATAAATATTTTTTCGAGTTTTTTGTTTCCCGAAACCGTGCAGAAAATTGCAAACAAATTATTAGTTCCAAAATTCACAGAAGAATCTATATAGTCCCGAAAATTCCAAAAACATTCACACAAACTCTAAACATTATGTCAAATCTAGGAAAAATATCATCATAGCAAAAATCACACCAAAAATACTCTAGAAAATTCAAATAGAATCTGAAACTGGCGAAAAATCTGCACTGATATTGCCTTTTTCCTAGATCAGCTCTGCCTTATTTATTTTTATCGCATAAACCAAATTTGTTAGTACTGTTTTTTTAGTAGTAAAAAACCGCTACAAATCAAAATGAAACTAATCTCAACAAAAACCAAAATACTAACTAAAATAAAAAATAATTTAAACTAAATTACTAAAACTAAATAACAACTCAAACTAAACAAAAAATCACAATTATAAAACTAAAACGACAATGACTCAAACAACTCGAATAACTAAACTACGATTCGATGCAATCGAATTTCATAAATTCATCCCCGACAACGGTGCCAAAAACTTTTTTATTTCCGCAAGTATAAGGTTTATTGTCACAGCGTTTACGAGTGTCGTCTTCAGGGATGGGCTGAATTCAGGTGATTGAACTTTTCTTCTAAACTAATGAAACTTTAGTCTATGAGACAAAATCTTTAAACAATAGACGTAACTATGGTCTCTACCTTTTTTTCATTTTTTTTAATCAAGTTCAACTTGAAGAGTCATAACTCAACACCAAACTCAATCCTTTACATTATTAGTCAAAGCAACAAGGCCTCGATTCACTATGGCAATAATATATGCAAGAAAAAATGTGCAATGACAATCTAAACAATTAAAATTTGAAACTAAGAACTCTGCTACATCCTAGTTGATCTTTCTCTTAAACCTAGCATTATGAACTGTATCAACACCATAGGCCCATTAAAACCAGTTGAGAAGTTAAATCGAACTCAATGTGAGCATCTAAAATCAAAGTAGATGAAGCAACAGTGAAGTAAACTAAACGATTGAAATCTAAACGGAACAACTTTGATCTTAAAACTGTAATATATGGCTAAAAGGAATAGCTTACAACCGAAGTACATCCATTGAGAACTCAAGCTAGATCTCGAATTGTGAAAGGAAAATGAAAAAGATCCAAAAACGAAAATTAAAAAACTGAAGGAAATTAACTCTGTCTCCCCTCTTGATTCAACCTCTCCACCCCCCTCACCTCCACTTCTCAGCCCCAAAAACCCGGGTCTTCAATGCTCTATTAAGGCCCAACACATGACAACTTAAGTGAAGAAAAAGAAAATGGGTAATTGTCATAGAGAAAATGGGTCATTAAAATTTCAGTGTATGGCTGCAGAACGTCGGGGGTCTAGGCTTGTGAGAACCAAAAGGGAAGAAGAAATGATAGGGAAGGGGTGTTTTCTGGGTTCACATACCCAGCACGTGATAACTTAAGTGAAGAAAAGGAAAAGCAGGCTGGACTTCATTTGGGCGGCTAAGCTAAGGGGTGTTCGTGCATGGGCCAGGCCTAGCATGAGGACGAAGAGAGGAGAGCGGAATGGGAGGAGGAAACTGGGCTGTTTCGGCCTCAAAAACGAATCCCAGGCCTGGTCTAAGAGAGTAGAAGGAATGTGAGAGAAGGGAGGATGAGGGTGAGACGGGCTATACTGCTTGGGTTATAATTCTGGGCCGTTTGATCCTTTTCTCCTCATCTTCTTGATCCAACCTTTGATTCATCCAATACTTGTTGTGATCCAAACCCCTTTTGATTCAAGTTCCTCTCTTTTGAAAGTAATTTATTTATTCTTCAAATTCCCATAAAACCCACAAAAACCATATTAAATTCCTAAATTAATAATTTATTTGAGCAGTTATGAGACAATAAAAGGTATAAAATATCATAACTTCTGGTTTAATAGGGTAATCAATAACCTTAATTTTAGCTTTATTAACCTTGATGCCCCTAGCAGAGACAACATGCCCTAAAACCACACCCTTATACCATGAAATGGCACTTCTCACAATTGGATTGACCTTTTCACATCACCAAAGTACCGTACCAAGGTTTTCTAAATATAAGTCAAAGGTACCTCCATAGATGAAGGAATCATTCATGAACACCTCCATGATGTTCCTGATAAACTCGGTGAATATAGCAGTCATACATCGTTGGAAGGTGGCAGGGGCATTACATAACTCAAAAGGCATCCTTTGATAAGCAAAGGTATCATAGGGGCATCTGAAGGTCGCCTTCTCTTGATCATCGGGGTGGATAGGAATATGAAAGAAACCAGAATACCCATCTAAATAACCGAAGAAGGAAAGCCTTACCAGCCTTTCCAACATCTGATCAATGACGGAGAAGGGGAAATGATCTTTCTGGGTGGCTTGATTCAATCTACGATAATCAATGCACATTCGCCATCCGGTCACAGTCCTAGTCTAGATGAGGTCGTCATGCTCCTTCTTAATGACGGTCATCCCATCCTTTTTAGGAGCTACCTAAACTAGACTTACCCATTCACTCTCTGAGATAGGATAGGTGATCCCAGCATTAAGCAGTTTTACCACCTCCTTTCTTATAACCTCTTACATATTAGGATTTCACAACCCCTATGCTTTTTAAGGATATCTAACAATTTTTCCAATTAGAGGCCATCCAGTCCATAATAGGCGATAACAGGAAACTTGTTATTAGGGTCAAGGAACTCATACCTGAGATGGGAAGGTTAGGGCTTTAAGTCTACCTTTGACATGCTTTGCCTTTGCTTTTTAGGGTGGGCTCCTCCAGACTAAGAATATCCTTGGGGGACTTCTTATGCATATAGTCAATGGATGTATTGACAAGCCTGGCAGACTCCTCCTTCTCTCCCAAATAGGAACCAGTCACAAGGCAGCCAATTAAGTCGCTTCTAACGGGTCCTCTATAGAATAGTAAGTTATGGCCTCCAGATAGAGTGCTCTCTCCAGCACCTTGGCTCTACATCACGTGTTGTCTGGAATAGGAGAGGCCATGGATTGTGGCAAACTGAATTCCACTTTTTTATCTCCTACTAGAAGGGAGAGCTTATCATTCTTCACATCAACACGGCTCTTGCAGTAGCCAAAAAGGGTATCCCAAGAATGATAGGGATGCAGGACTGCTCCTCCATCTCCATGACAACAAAGTCACATGGAATGAAGAACTTGCCCACTTATGGTGGGACATCCTCTAAAATACCCATAGGGTACATGATTGATCTATCAGCGAGGTGTAAAGAGATAATAGCGGGCTTTAGGCCCCCCACTTGCAGTTTCTTACAGTTGGAATAGGGCATGAGGCTCACACTAGCCCCAAGGTCACATAACACCCTGCCGATAGTAACATCCCTAACTGAATAAGGGATGGAAAAACTCCCTAGATCTAAAAGGTTGCGGGGGAGCTTATTCTAAATAACAGCACTGCACTTCCCCCGTAAGAGATACTGTAGCATTCTCGGGTAGTTTTCCTTTGTTGGAGAGCAAATCCTTAAGGAATTTGGTATAGGAAGGCATAACAGTGATAGCCTACAAAAAGGGGATATTGATTTAGAATGTCTTTATCATCTTAAGAAACTTCCCATACTTGTGCTCCTCCCTAGCCTTCACTAGCCTTTGAGGATATGGAACAAGAGGCTTGTAAGGTTTCGCTAGAGGTGAAACATGCTCAGCTCAATCCTCCTTGGACTTTTCAGTATGGACCCCCTCACTTGGAGTCGTAGTAGGCACTTCCTTCTTAACATCACCATCATCATCAACCTCTCTCCCATCCTCCCCCATAGGCACCTAAGGACCCTCCAACTCCTTACCACTCTCAATGTGATGGCATTCATCAGGCCTTTGGGGTTGGTCTCAGGTTGACCTAGTAGATGCCCCTGGGGCCTAAACAAATGGATCACCTGCTGGATAATCTGCGCGATCCATCATCTTCTGGTGAGTAGTCATGGTTTTAAATTTTGAGCTCAATTGACTAACTGACTCACCAAGTTTCTTATTTATCTTGGTTTGGGTCGCTATGAAGTGCTCTACAAGACTCCCCAAATTAGATTTTGGTTAGGGAAGTGGTTGGGAAGGCAGGTTGCGGGCAGCCCTGCATTGAAAACAAGGGGGTTAAGGTTGAGGGGCGTTGGGTGGAATGGGGTTGTTGTTGTGTTAGAAGAAATTTGGGTGATTCTTCCACCGGGGTTATAAGTGTTTGAGTAAGGGTTATTTAATGGGTGTGGGTTGAAGTTTTGTATAGCATTAGCATGCTCAACTCTCAAGAAAATGGATTGACACTCGACAGCAACGTGACCTTGAATACCACAAATCTCACATAAAACTCCAACTTTAAACATTAGACCTAAAAAGCTCCCCGATGCATTCCCTGAAGGTGTCCTAAGCCTATAAAAACACTGTGCAAGGGCATCAACCTTGCTGGCAAGCAAGTCCATAACATCAACCCTATAAACCCCACTGATGCTCTTTGGAGTCGCTCTCTCACTGGACCAGTGATAGTTGTTGGAGGCCATCTCTTGCAATAAAGCACACGCAGCCTCAATTGACTTCCTTATTAGTACGCCGATATCTACGGCGTCAACAGATATCTTGAATGACTGGTCCTATCCATTATAGAAGCTTTGGATTAGGAGCCAGTCGGGTACTCTATGGTGGGGGCGTAGGTGTTGAAGATCCTTGAATCTTTCCCACACTTCATATAGAGACTCATCGCCTCGTTGAGCAACAGAGGTAATTACCGCTCTCAACTTAGCCGTCTTATTCGACAGGAAGTACTTTACTTGCTAAGGAAGGCTTTTGATAGGGCCTCCCAGGTGGTGAATGAGTTAGGCTCTTCATTTAGGAGCCAGTCAATACTCTGTCTTTCATAGAGAATGCGAAAAGCCTCAACCTGATTGCATCAGTGGAGACCCCATTGGGCTTGATTGTATCACAATTCATTAGAAAGTTGCAAAGGTTCTCCATAGGACATCCACCAAACTGATCCTTCTCCTCTAAAGAAACAAGGGTGGGTCGTAACTCAAAGTTATTTACTTCAACGGATGGGATCACAACGGAGGAGGTGATGCCAGTTACTGCTTCCTTCTCGCACCACTTTGTCTCCATCCGGTAGCTTCTATCTCAGGGTCAAAAGGAATGATATGTCAATTCCCTTAACTATGCCTATGCATACAAAGCCAAAAACTACACCAAGCGTAAGCAAGTCCAAGTAAGTCTCAAAGGAGCAAAAGATAAAAAGAACAAGAAAAAGCCTAATCTATAGTGTTTTGGTCGCTTCCGATGTTGAAACAAACAAGCTCCCCAATAACAACTCCAAAAACTTATTGTGTAAAATTACCAAGTGCACGGTGCAGCCATACGTAGCAATTAACAAGTATGGGCTGTGTCCACAGGGAACTTGTCTTCAATCACCAAATCGACTTACAACACTCAATTTAGGCAAGAGTCTACTTAAATGATTGATATCAGAAAGAAATTCTAATCTACTAAAAACTAATGAGTTTATCTAATTAAATAATAACAAAGGTCTTAGATTGGGATTCACCAGACTATTATGCTCTTCCGACTGTAAACTAGATCACGTAAACCTACCCACACAAATAATTGAAATGGGACTGTTACAACTTAAAGCACATCTATACCTTCTCTCGATGATCATTAGACTAGCTATCTATTTTCATAAAACTAGAATCAACAAAACCACAAGATTGAGTAACCTACAATTCCCAATTGAACCCCTAGCTATTCTCATGTTAGGATCCTCAATCGCTCACAAGGTTGCTCTGGGTAGAGAATTCAACTTTGATTGATCTCTTAATCCTTAATTAAGAATCATGAATACATCTCTCTCGAGCAATTCATCAAACACCTAGCGTACTAAGTGAGATTTCAAACCACAACAGCAGGCATAATTCGCAAAAACCTAGAATATGATCCAATCCCACATAATAGGGGCCACTCCCAATCCAAGACTAAGAATTTAGCCTCTAATCATATTGAGTGAAGCAATTTCAGCATTTAAATCAAATCGCAAGAATAAGAACAAAAGCTAGAAGAATAACAACAAAGGAGAGAGAACGAAGAAATGAACTTAGGTTAATTGATTGTAAAATTCGAGTCTTGAGCAAGCTTCAAATCTACCATAAATCAATAGGACTAATCTTACTTAGACCTAAAATTCATCCCCAAAGTACTTAGAGAGGTTTTTTCACAGATAAATCGCATAACCCCCTAAAAAATAAAACAATTGGGAATAAAGGGGAAAAAACGTGGCCCAGGCAACGACCATCATGTTCGTGACCGTCCGGCCGTGGCCTGCTGGGAATATGATGGTGCTGGTGATGGCATGTTGGGATGGCGATGGGGGACCGTCGCCTACTCCTAGAATCCTGGCTTAAATTTGCAAGGTGTCGACGGTCAGGCTGTCGACTGTGCAATGGCTTTCGCTTCCCTTGCGCCTTGAACTCTTGCTTTTCTTACCCTTTTGCATTCCTGTGGGCCGCCATGTGGCCACCTTTGCTCGTCTTTTGCCTTGTTCACATATATTAGCGGCTCCCCTTCTTTTAATGACTCAAAAGACACCTACGAAAGGTAGTTGTTGTTGTTATAGTAGTAATTATAATAACAACAAGAATAATAACAATAATAATAGTAATAATAACAATAATAACAATAATAATAATAACAACAACAACAACAACAATAAAAATAATAATCATAACAGAAATTAGAAATCTTTCATTGTATAATTAATACTTATGCATTTATGATAAATAAGATTCGTAACTACCTTCATAGTGTATCTACAATATTTCCTATTTATGATAGTAAAGATCTTTCATTATTTATTATTCTAATAAAAAATATCTTATGTGGCTCGGAGTTAGGTTTGGAATTATGATAGATAAAAATCCAAATCTTTAAAAATTTGACATATGGCATATGCTGACTTTGGGAGGCTTTGGTTTGCATGTGTTTGTGTCTATGTGGGCGTGTATGTGAGTGTATATGCATATATGTATATATATATACATATATCTATATACATCTATGTGCGTGTGTGTGTATATATATATGTATGTATGTATAAATATATATGTATATGTATATATATGTATGTATGTATGTACACATGTATGTACTTACATATATATATAATATACATATATATATATATATATATATATATATATACACACACAAATGCATATATGCATATATATATATATGTGTGCGTATATATATATAAATATAAATAAATAAATATATATATATATATATATATATACATATCTATATATATACATGTGTGTGTGTGTGTATAGTGTGTGTATATATGTGTGTACACATATATATATATATATATATATATATATATATATATATATATATATATATATATATATATATATATATATGTAATAGCCTGACACTAAATCATGTTTATTTATTTAATTAAGCCATGTTATTCATTTTTCACATTCATTTATTTCATCTAATTATCCCGGTTGGGAAAATCTATTTTGAGCCCTACTTTGCAATTCGAGTTTCATTTGCTGGAAAAAAAATTTGGAGAAATTGATATTAGGCCTCGATAATTATGATTTAAAAGAATAAATTACATTTAGTTTCGAGCTACGAAAAATTTAATCGCGTGCGGTTTAATTTTTTTTAGGGCCCAGATTAAGCCCAATCTTGGCCCAACAGGTTCCTAACCCATTTGCTTATCTAATTACCATCATTAGGCTTTAATTATCGTTAGCAAAAGCTGATTTCCTGTGCTTAATTTTCAGCCAAGTATTTATTTGCTTAAGTTTCATTTGCACCAAGCAATTTTTCAAGACACTTTCTCTCTCCTCTTCTCTCCTCCTTCTCTCTACCCCATGGCAGCAGCCCCTCCCTGCCCTATTATGGTGTTTTCCGGCCACTTTTTGACTACTCATCGGCAAGGATTTTAATCCCCAACCACCTCCCTCCACCGGCTATCATCTTCCACCCTTAAAATCACCAAATATCATCCCTATCTCCACTTGTTCCAAGCTCAAAGCAAGTGACTACAGTCTTGTTCTTTGGATTAATGGTTTTTACTTCTTGTTTTGGTTATTTTAATGATGGATCATGTTATTTTGATTGAATTAAGAGTTATCTTATGATAGATCATGATGGAGTTGAAGTTGGATTGTGCTAGGGTTAGGGTTACTTCTTAATCATGCAAGTATATGCTGTAATGATGGATTTTGCCATTGGTAATGAATATCAAGATATGTATGCTGATTTATGTAAGTTAAAGAGTGATTTTAGTGGGTGGTTATGTGAAGAAAAGATTGCAAATATGTGGTTATTGAGCTGTCAACAGACCTAAAATAGGGGTCACTTTGAGAGAAAACTGGTATTACTTGGCATATCCAAAATTCATGATTTTTGGTGTAGTGATAGCTTGATGAGTTAGATTTCACTACACTTTAGAATTACTTAATTTCGAGTTGTGTGGACAAAGTTATGACCAATTTACTGAAGACTACGCAAAATACATTGAAACTAGGAAAAGTTTTGAACAGTGGAATTTACGAAAAACCTGGCATTGATTGGCTCATTGAAAATTTGTATTTTTAGTAAGTGGATAGATCAATGCGTTAGCTTTCACATGCCTTTTGAATCATCTTAATCTGAGTTATGTGGAAAGAGTTATGGTCATTTTGCTACGATTGCGCGGATTGAACTGAAATGGTGTATGTCTGTGTTCCATCCTAATTTTAGGGACTTTACTATGTGAATCATGCTTTGTGTCCTGAATAAAAGTTTTAGTGGACATTAGGAGATTTTCATATTGGGGTTTTACATCTTATTTGGAGGTCAGGAGCGAAGGATATGGATTTTCTAATGCAGACCATCAATCGATAATATGAGTGAATACAAAAATCTGGACATTTGGAAATATTTTCAGAAGTTCTATATAATTAGGGGTATTGCAAGGAAATTACAAAGTGTAGTGAGTTCAATAAGTTTGATTATGTATAGAAGCTTACTTGGGTTGAAAACTGAGCTAAATAAGTATAAAAATACAATTTGAGAAGTGAATAGAGTAATGACTCAAAATCAGTGTCCTTTGGGCCAAGTTAGGGTGTTATATGAGCTTTTATGAACCTCACAGCACCCCTTATAGTGTAAACCATTTGCCACCTATTTCAGACGCATTAACCATTTTATTATTCATTTCAGAAGCATCACACTTTCCATTATCCATTTCAAAATATCAGAACTCATATTTCAATTATATCAATTGAAATCTTTTATTAACAGCTCAATCATTCCTATTGGTCTATTTTGTATCAGTTTGTTCTATCAATAACCCTAACTGATTTATTTTTCAAATCATTATATTGTAACTTGCCTTATATTGAATCATTGGAATTGTAGTAAATTATGTCAGTGAACATGGTTTACTAACTACATTTACCTATAATTACATTTCTTTAGCAGAATCGGGGCCTAGTTTATCATTTTTCTTTGTGCATATGTATTATCAAGTGAAATATCATTTTAAAGACTTCAGGTACGTTTATTGCCTGTGTCTTTAGAAATCAGCATATATTTATCGAAATCATAATGTTTTGGTAAGTGCATCAATGAATCAATTTAATCAGTGATTTATCACATAGTTAGTGACCCCATCAGTTATCAATTACACGGTATTGCCCTTCAGTTACCTGCGTGGCTTCAGGCTTGGTCCCCTGGTCGGCTTGGCAGGTGTACACCTATCCATAGATCGTAACAGTGCCAAGGGATTCACTATTAGATAATAACTAGCAATGCAGTTTTATATCATCTCATTCACTGTTTTAGCTTAAAATGAATTGCAAAGCGGGCCTAACTAGTGTTTCAATGATCATTTAACAATTTAAGAATGCATGTACTGAGCTTCGGCTCACAGTTTACAATGCTTTTTATGTTTTTTTTGGGCAAGTGCTCAGAGAATTGCCCTCATGCTAGCAAAGCAGCGGAAGAGGATAAGTTGAGCAAGGAAATCTCAGTAGTGATACAATATATGCATACTTTAAAGTTGTATTTTGAATTCTTCGGTGTATGAGGATGTAGATTACATGGTGAATTATCTTACTATGGTTTATAAACCTTACATTGGTTAATGCTGGATTGTGAATGGATGATGATGTGTGAATGTGTATGGTTGAGGTTATGCTTAACTATATTAGTCCAGGGCACATACTTCAAGCCTTATCTGTTGGGATGGCGGTAACGCCTCTATCATTGGATTTATCATATTACAATTGAGTAATTTATTAAGGAGAATATAAACAGTGGAACATATTTAATTTAGGGGCATCACAGATTTTGTATCAAAGCCAGGTTGAGATTTTCTTTATGGGATATAGAGTATGGAGTTAAGATACTGAGAAGTTGGTTAGTGAGGAATGAAGATTATTATGATATCATGGGAGATTTATGACACTGGTAATGTCTCCCTATCTCACACATATTTTACTCGTATATTCTTCCTTGTCAGATGGATCCATATAAAGTATATATAGTTTGATCTCAAGTAGCAGATTTGATGGAGATTTTGAATAACAAATTGAAGGTGCTCCAATGCATTTAGGTAAGTATGGTCATATGAGCCACCTATCTGAATGGTATATCATCCTTTTAACTTAATTTGTTTATTTTTAGGATGTAAACTCTTATACTCCGGGCGTGTGGCCCGTAGAGTTGTGATCTCCGGTGTGTAGCCATTGAGCTTGATTTGATATCCTTCTATACTTCTATTCGATGTAGAGAATGTGATGTAAGGCTTTAAGCTTGGAAAATAGCCAGTTTGCAGGCGAAACTCTGTCCGTTTCGCCCCAAAAATTTAGGAATCACTAAACACTTCTAGCCCTAGGGTTGGGGGTTGCTACAAATGTGTCATGTGAAATGCCCTTGACTCATTTTGAGGTTAAATGCACAGGAAAACCCAAGTATGGGCGGAATACACAAGTTCAATCAACTTGGCAGTTTTGATCAGTGCATAAGGACCGACCTTGAAGTAACTTTTGTCCATGATTAATATGATTTACGCAAGGGTTCTCCATTCCAACTTTAAGTTTAAGGAGATATCTTTCATATCAAACAAGTTTTAAGTGGATTAGAGGTCATTTGGTTATTCTAAACTATTAGACAAGTCAAAGTCTGCAAATCGGGTAAAATCCTAATGCACAAGGTCAGAGTTTAGTCCACTTACAGCCTATGCATTCCATCAGATAGAGATGTTTTAGTTAGTTTATGTCAATGTACAAAAAGTAAGCTTTCCAAGGACCCATATTGCAGCACATTTGGAGACCAGTGGTTAATGAAATTTAGCCTAGAAGTCTGATGATACAGACTGTTCAAGTTAGTGGATACATACAATTTTGAGCTCATATTTCCTCATCATATGGGTGCCATTTTGTGCATTTCCTGAATCCAAGTGGAAATTACTTCAATATGCCTCATTGATTGCAGATATTTTCTTCTGTAACCAAGAAGCTCATCTAGGCGAGCTATAAGGGGGTTCTTAATATAGTATCCCCTGAATTGTAGGATTTCGGAGAGACTTGTTCTATGGTACATAGGTTTGAAACCATTGACTACAGACTATTCCATATAAGAGAAACTAATGACACTTTAAAGAGACATTTTGCTTCAATCCAATGCAATTCAAGACCTACTTAAATTGCTCAAACCCTTGTACACATTCCATTAACCCCTCCTCCATCTGTGAAGTAGGCATTACTCTTGAATATATTTCACTGCACCTTTGGGTAACATACCATCTACAATTGTCCTTGTTGGATTATCAACTGTTGGATACTCCTCACTTTGACCAGGGGCTTCATCTTTTGTCTTCATGGCATCTCCCCATCAAATTGCATTGTCATTCACTCTCATGTTACATCTTTATCAATTCTGGTCACCTTTTCCTTTTTTAAGAGCCCAATTACTGCTAGTAGCTGGATTATGATTGGGTTGCACCCATGTCAATAGATGATAATATTGTAGCACGCTTGAATTAAAGGTAGAACTTAGCTACGCTTTGTATAAAGGTTGGTTATTATCAAACTTGTGGAATCCATTACTAAGGGGAATGCAATGTGTCTACCTTTTTGACTGATGCAACCTTAGTTTTCTATTGAAGATCACTTGCATAAAGCTAAAGTTTGATAATCAAAATCTTTGCCATGCATTTGGATTGTGTCAGCGAGAAATTTTGATGAGTTACTACCCATTGGACAAATGTCTTCAACTGATTCATACTAAAGCACTCTAGAGTGAACGTATGACCCAGTTGAACCTTTTCACTGTAGTAGAGGTTCCAGAGGATAATAGGTGAACATTGAAACATTTTATCTAATGGGTGAAACCGATATTTAGTGGAACACTCTTACGAATAGGCTCTCAGGGCATGACTTCATTTGGAGCCGATTTATGAAAGAACTAAGTACACTGCTCCGGCTTGCTAAGTGGGAACTAACCAATGCACGTGGTGCGGTAGCCCAGAGCACTTCATTGCTGCCTGTTTCCGAAGGCTGAAAGCTATAGGAAGTGCTCTAACCTTCAAGGCCCATAGCTATAGGGAGGGCTTATATGTTGAGTAAGAAAGAAGCCGCCACCTTTGGTTCAGTAGTTACGGGAACTCTATTTCAATTTTGAAGCCCTTTTGTGTATTGCTTGCTTCAGTTGCCACTCAGTCATTTATATTCACCCAATCTGCCATGCAAGTGAACCTTGAGAATAAGAAGGCAGAAACCAATTATGGAATCAAGTTATCCAACGACTCTAAAGTTGAGTGTTCTACCTCTCACAAATTTATTTCATTCACTATTGGTGAGATAGTTTTCCCTGGAGTTTTGATTAAATTTGACTCGTCAGACTTTGATATCATTCTAGAAATGAGCTGGTTGTGCACTTATGAGGTCAAGATAGATTGTTAGGACCCTAAGGTTATTTCAAGAGATGAACAAGGGAGAGAAATATGTTTCATAGTCACAGAAAGGAAAAACTTTGTCCTTTAAATTTTGTTATGGAAACAAGTGAGCTCTTATGTCAAGGATAAGTTGTGTATTGGTGTTATGCTATTAACATTCATCCTAAGGAAGGAAAAAATAGAAAATAACCCTATAGTTTACGAATCTATAGATGGTTTCATGAAGAATTACCAGGAGTGTTCTGTAAAGAGAAATTGATTATGAGATTGAATTAATCCCTGATGCTTAATTTATCTCTAAAATCTCATATCTTATGGCCCCAATTGAGCTTAAAGAACTGAAGTTTCAATTAGATGAGCCATTACAGAAAGTATTTATCATATCATCCAAATGTTCCTTAATAGGACGCCTAGTTCTAATTGTAAAGAAGAAGGATGAAACCTTGTGGCTATATATTGTTTCATAGAGCTGAACACGATCCCCATCAAAAAAAAAAAAAAATACCCATTGCCCTAAGTAGATGACTTATTTGCTTAACTGTAAAGAACATGGGTCGTATCTCAGATTGATTTGAGGTTAAGGTACCATCAACTTAGGATTATACCTGATGACATTACCAAAACCGCACTACAAACCATGTTTGGGTCATGATGAATTCACTGTGAAGCCTTTTGGCTTAACCAATGGCCCTGCGGCCTTTACGGATCTTATGAATAGAGTTTCAGACCATATCTAGACAAGTTATGATGGTGTTTATAAAAGATATCTTGAAATACTCCAAGGACAAAGATGAGCATACTGTTCATTTGAGGACAGTGTTACAGATCTTGAGGGAGCATCAATTACATAGCAAATACAAGAAGCATGAGTACTCGTTAGAAGCAAATGTATTTTTGGAACATATGGTTCCAAAGGATGAGATTAAGATTAAATTGCAAAAGGTCAATGTAGTTATAAAGTGCTCAAGACCCACCATTGCATTGAGATTAGAAATCGTTTGAGTTTAGTAGGGAATCATCAACTTTAGGAAAGATTTGACAAATATTGTACTCCCTGACCAATTCGTTGAAGAAAGCTATAAAGTTAGCAAGAAGTTAAACTGGTGGCCTATGCCTCCCAAAAACTCAAGCCTTATAAGAAGGATTACCTACCCATGATATGGAGTTAGCAGTTGTAGTTTTTGTAGTGAAAATTTAGAGACATTACTTATATAGAGTACCATGCAAAATCAACATTGATCATCAAAGCTTGAAGCATATCTTCTCTCAAAAGAAGCTCAGTCGACATGAAACATCAGTTGTGGCAAATCCAATGTCAATCAAGTTAGAGAAATATTGTGGCAGATGCCCTGAATAGGAAGGCATAACATACCTTGAACACTGTAGTGACTATTCAACTGAATCTCTTGAGAGAACTTGAGAACTTGGACATTCAATTAGTGTCGCACAGGAAGGCGAATGTATAAATGCCGACACCTACCTTACAGTCCTCCATAATGGAGGAAATTATAGTGAATTAGCCTGAAGATCCTAAGCTCTAAAGAGTAAACTAAAACCTTGACAAAGGGATTCAATTTCAATGGATTTTATCATGCGATTCCCTCAGATATAGTGTATGACCGAGATAAGAGATTTTAAGCCTGTTTTGGCCAACACTTCAAAGAGCCTTTAAATCGAGATTGAACTTTTATAGTTCTTATCATCCTGAAACAGATGGGCAAGCATATAAAAAAATATCAATGGATCAACTCTTCTGACTTGGAGCCTGTACTACTTCATGACCTATGACTAATATTTGCATTTGAAGAAAGTATGGAACTCCCAGCAGTCAACATTGTGATAGCACTAGCAGAGAATCCTTCATTAAACATCAGGACAAAATGACGGAAGACATTGACAACAAATCATCTTATGGGTTATGAAGATCTTCTCCAGCATTTAATACGGTGACACATGTTAGAAGATTTTTGAAAATATCCTATTGAAAGCGATAGAAACGCTATGTTGATAAACGAAGGAAATTCCTGGACTTTCATGTTTATAACAAGGTTTTTCAGAAAGGTTCATCAATTAAGGATGTAAGAAAGTTTCACCATACCAGTTCATTGAAAGGTCAAATTCCATAACCTGTCTACCAGATCTGCCTATATAACTCAAACATGTGCATAACATGTTCCGTGTTCCTTATCTTACAACTCAGGTGGTACATTTCAAACTCTAACCATGCTGTCATAATCAAATCCATTGCAATCATTGAGGGTCTTGTGTTTCAAGAACATCCAAGTCAGATATTGGATCACAGGATTAAACAGTTAAGTATCAAGCAAATACCTTAAATCAAATTGCCTTGGGCAAATCATATCTTCCCAAGAAGCTACTTGGGAAACTGAGCAAGAAGTGAAAGCCAAGTACTCTTATTTATTTGAAGTCACCTTGCATGATAGTCAAAGTTCATAAGTTTTGAGGACGAAACTCTTTAAGGGAGGAAGGCTGTAATGGCCCGACCCTAAATCATGTTTATTTATTTAATTAAGCCATGTTATTCATTTTTCACATTCATTTATCTCATCTAGTTATCCCGGTTGAAAAAATTTATTTTGGGCCCTACTTTGCAATTCGAGTTTCATTTACCGAAAAAAAAAATTCGGAGAAATTGATTGTAAGGGCCACGCTTTCATTCTACTGCTGACTAACTGCTTCAGTTGCTAAATTTACCGGTTGCATTTGAGTTATAGCTCGGCTAAAATATTAAACCGACTATGTGAGTTTTAACGTATAATTTCATTAAAAAGAACGATTATTTGATTAATGTTATCCTCGACGTTACTTATGTATAAAATTATTGAAGCAACGCTAAATCGAGTTTTTAAAATCGTTTTTTGTTTTACTTAGTTGAATCCCAAAGTTTAAACTGAAATGTTAATTGCGGGTCGTTTCGATTCAGATTTAGCCTAGTCTTTAGCAGGTACGGGATCGGGATTCAGTTGAATGATGTTATTGAGTCAAAAAAAAAAGAAAAAAAGGGGGAAAACTAATAAAAGAGGAAGGGGGCCGGGAACAGGGTCGCAGAAAACCGGACCCCTCCTCCCTTCTCTCTTTCGCAGCTCGCTCTCCCTCTCTCTCTGCCACGCTCTCTCTCTCCCTCGCTCTCGCCGGTCACCGGTCGCCGCCTGGTGACACCACCGGCCTTCACGTGTCGCCGGCGAGAGGAGGAACCGCCTGGTCCCCTCAACCACGCGTCCCAGCCACCCAATCCTCCAACGAATCTCGTCCACTTCGCACGGCCATTTACCCACGCGTCTCCTTCGCCAGAACCGGCCGCCCAGTTGCCGTTAACCGGCGGCCCGCCTTCCTTTCAGCCTCCCCTATAAATTCGAACGAATTCAAGCCTCAATCAGTCACAAGTGACACCAAATCGTGGGCTAGGGCTTGGATTCGCTACTGTCGGGGCTTGGGTTCGAGTCTAGCAGCGTGGAATCTTGGTGGTTTACTGTTCAGAGCCGAAATTAAGCTAATTCGAGTGAGTATTCTTGCTCTCCTAAACTGATATTATGATTCAAGAATGTTTAGCCTGGAGGTTATTGCATGTCAGTGTAGTTTAGGCTAATTCCATGGGATGTGTATTGAGGATAAATGCATGTTATGTTAGGTTGAATTTACACTCAAATTATGTGAATATGTATACTGACAGATTACACCTTATACATGTGCCTATCCCTTGCTGTTTTTCATGCCTGTCTGACATAGTTTTAGCCTAAATCTGTATGTATAAAACTGTTAGAATGCAATGGGAAATTGCTGAGTTTTATGCCTGTCATGCATGCCTAAAAACAGTTGAAACTAAGGTGGAATTATGCATGCTGAAGCTGTCCGAAGAGTGCCTTAAATTAGACGATTTTCCGGCCTAAAACGATGGTGTTTAACTAAGTTAATTTATGCCGAAAAAGCATTTCCGAATTAACATGTTAGCATTTGAAGCGATGTTTGTTTAATTGAGTTAATTCATGCATGCAACCTTCGAGTGCCTGAAATTAGAAATCAAAGTGAGTTTCATGCCTTTAGTGTTGATTCGAATAAATGTAATTACTAAGTTTATCATTCGAAATGAATTACATGCTTTTAGCGTTAATTCGAATGCCTGTAACCGCTAAATGTTTGAGATTTTACCTCGAAGTGAATTAAATACCTTTAGCCTCGAATCGAATCAAACTAATTATCTCACGCATGTGACTTTAATTCGACGAACCATGTATGTTAGGCATTAATGCGATTTCATATAGTTAAATCATACCAAGAAAAGGGGTTAGTTGAAACGAATCATGAAAGTTTAGATTTAACGTATACATGTATAACCATATGAATGCTTTCTCGAGATTGTATATATATATATATATATATATATATATATATATATATATATATATATATATATATATATATGTATATATATATATATATATATATATATATATATATATATATATATATATATATATATATATATACATACATGTGTGGTTGGATGTATTCGTTGGTTGCAGCACTCGATTGATCGTTAATGCTTAAAGTGGTAAGTTCAGCAACGGTAAGCACGTAAGCTATGCATTACCTTTCAGTATCTCGCATTGACTAGGTTGCTAGATTATGAAATTAAAACCGAGATGGTAGTTGGATGGTTCGAGGAAGAACCATGAGTGGTTCGAGGTCTTTGTGGTACGGTGCTTGTGAGGAGGGAGTTCGGGTTATGAAATTACCGCAATCGTGTGGATTGCGAGGCCATGTGTGGCTCATTGTGTTGAAATAATTACGAAGTGTTTAAATGTGATGTGTGTGTTTCCCTTTCCTTGTATATTTAAAATGTAACATGTGTATGGAAGGGGGATGTTTTGACTAATGACTTTTCATGTGTTTTAAATGAACAATAGCCATGTCTAGTAACGAGCTATGGCCTATTTTAGCTATTCAAATAGTGTTTGGGAGGAATCCCTAAAACGTTTTAACAAAAGGGAGATGGGAATTATACGTTGAATGATTTCATTGTTTGAAACGGAAAACTACTAGCCGTTATGGCCGATACGCTTTGAGTGGCTAAGATAATGTGCTGCGGACAATATGATATGATGTAATGTTTTCCTAGGGGATAAGTCCGGATAAACCCTAGAGGCCCTGACGAGGGCTAATGTAATGGTCCGATATGTTATATGTAGCCATCCCGGGAGTAAGAGCTTAAGCATGAGCGTTAGGTCTCACTATGGGGTCGAGAATAGTTCTCACCCAATCAGCACCCTGTAATGATCTTAGGCCACAAGTATTTTCCCTTATGAATAAAAATGTAGTTGGCAATTGCCGTCTTAAATGCTTTATGAAAAGAAAGGTTGAAGGTCGACTAATAGTCGACTGAAAGAAAGATGAGCAGTCGTAATACGACTAATATGAATGAAAATGCTTTGTTTTATGTGATCTCAAGTAATGTATGGTCAAGTTCTCATGTTTACTCCAGATAGTTACGTTTGCATCAAGTCATTATGTTGCGTTAAACAACTATACTTAGAAAGTGCATGTTGGACGAATGAGTATTAATGCATCTCACAATCACGTCCTATGATGCCCATCAAATAGTAAATCCTTAACATGCCAACGTTCCTCGCATGAAGAACACTTTATGTTAATAATATGGTCAAGTGCCCCTAATGTGTATCACATAGCTCAACGTAACTTGAATACCACGTGCATATTAACAAATGCATACTAAAGGTCATAGAACTTGGAAAAGGTTTACTTTAGGAAGTGGAGGGGGCACTCATTGAGCACATAGTGACTCACTCCATTTCCTTTCCCCTTTTCCCCCTTCCCAGGTAATGAATGAAAGATTATGCTTGCTGCTTGCTTACGGACATCCAGTCTTCCAGAAAGTGTTCTTATGTTGCTGCTGCTTGCTGAAGCTGCCATGTCCTTCTTTTGTTAGATGTAATGTAAAGAGTAAACATGTAGTTGGCTCTGGACTAGCTGCGAACCATGTAACTAACTGTATGACTGATTGTAAGGGCATAAGCCTTAATTCCGGGGGGGTGTGTCCCGTGAAGGACTTTTACTTTTGTAAATTAACTAGTATAATGTCTCCAGGTACCCCTCGGCTAGTGCCAAAATTTTGAAAATGTCGCAGTTTTAGGCGGAACTCTTGCAGTTTCGCTCCAGGAATTCCTTAGCCAACCTAAGGTTAGATGATCATATAAGAAGATCTTCAGCTACGACAGCCTTAGGGGCCTCCCTCGGGGGATCCTGGCGGTGTGACATCCCCGGAAGGTAGTCGGGGGTGTTACATTAGGTGGTATCAGAGCCATAGGTTGCATATGCATATAGATGTGACCTTAGGAGTGTCAATTTGTGAAATTATGTGCCTTAAAGTGTTTACTTGAGCTTACTACGTGCTTACTTGCTTACTTGAGGACACGAACTAGAACATGGTTTAGGACTCCCATTCAAATGCGTGCTTCTTAGTTCATGTCTAATCTCGTGTGGTGGTGTAGGATGGTGTTTAGCATTGATGATTTCGAGTACCTCCCATTCTGGCTGGCCGCGTGGAATGCGGTTTTCTTTTGGGAAGCAATGATTAGGAGTAACCAGTGGGGACCCTTACGGGTCACCCAAAACCACTGGACTTACAAGTTCATCCGAACGATGCCGTGCACGGGAAGATGGGGCGAGGTCACCTCAATCCTCCGTCTATTTCATGTACGCAGGGGAGCTTATACTCCGTTTACTTTCCGGGGATTAGTGGACTTTCTGATGTTAACAGAAGGACGGGTGGATTCATTAGGAAGTACCCCCTTGGGAAGGAGCGATGCTGCCATGCAAATGATCAATACGGCTCTAATTGCTCCTGCTGCTACCCAACAACTACCAATCATAATAGTAGAGAGAAATCAGATTGAACATCGTCAAATGAGACTTCTGTTCGCAGAAAACCCTCAGGCAAGACGATACAAGCGAGTAGCCACTCTATGGGCACGTTGGATAGATTCCTTTGGTGCACAATACCCCCGGGGCTGGCAAGCCACGATGCTCAGAATGAGAGAACTGGTGGATGGAGCACCTGATGTGGAGTACTCCCCACCATTTGTATTATGGGACCTACTAGCCCCAGTTGAGTCTGAGGGCTCGAATGATCCAACAGTAGATGATCCCCCTGAGGAGGGTTCCTCAGGTGGTAATTAGGGTAGTATTAGGGGCTGTATAGCCTGGAGTCGCCAATGTGTGCATTATATTTAAATAAAACTTAGTTAATGTGCGTTCGAAAATGAATAAACAGGGGTGATACCCGATATTTCGTGATTCGTGAAAGCGCATTTTTGAGAAGTGATTCGTGCGACCAAAATAGGATCGCACGAATACTTAAAGCTCTATACGTTCTGTTTAATGTTGTACTATGTTTTTTTAAATGCTTTTGACAATCTATTTATTTGAATAAAAAAAAAAACTAAGCAACTTTGCATAAACGACTGTGTAGCCAATGCCTCCACGAAGGGAACAGATGGCGGCACCAACCGCCTTGGAAATGATTTGTCAGTTTGATAAGTTGAGACCACCAAGGTTTAGTGGTGGAACAGATCCTCTTGCCTATGAGGAATGGCTAAGAAGGATGGAGAATTTGTTTGAAGTAATGGACTGCCCCGAAAATTTTAAAGTACGTCTGGCGACCCATCAGTTCGAAAAGGAAGCAGAATTCTGGTGGGGCACTGCCAAACCTCGAGCGGGTGAACCAGCTCTAACTTAGGAACAACTAAAAACCGTGATGGATGCTCAGTATTACCCACGAGATGTAAAGAGGGCAAAGGAACAAGAGTTTCTACGGTTGAAACAAGGCCAAATGAGTGTGGTAGAATGCACGGCGAAGTTTAACGAGCTTAGTCGCTTTGCGCCTAATCAAGTCGCAACTGAAGAAATGAAGATGGACCACTTCGAACAAGGCCTTAAAGGACCCATTAAGCGGATGATAGCTGGGCATGTTTTCACCAGCTTCTAGGAGATGTACCAAAGGGCGGTGAAGATAGCCCGAGTCATAGCTGAAACCGAAGGGGAAAGTCGGCAGATTGGCCCAGCAAAAAGAAAGTTTAATCAAGGAGGGTCCAGTACCCAGGGAAGCAATAAGATCAGCAACTTCGACAACGGGGAAAAGGAAAACAAGTTGTACCAAGGCAGGCACTGGAACCCTGCAACCAATGTGGGCGTATGCACTCTGGTCGGTGCCGATATGGCACACAAGAATGCTATGGGTGTGGGTCTACGGAACACAAAATTGCAAATTGCCCCAAAAAGGCGTGGAATCGGCAGAATAGTACACAAGGTTCAGGCACGGGGGCTAATCCAGTTCCACAAAGAGGCCGACCTCCTGTGAATACAACTTCAGAAGGCAAACGAGGTGGAAAAAGGCCGCAAGCAGGTGGCCAGGTGTTTAGCTTGGAAGGAGGTGAGGCGGAGGACCTCACTGCCACCGTATCAGGTACCCTTTTTATTAAACATCTTTATGCTTATGTTTTATTTGATTCAGGTGCCACGCATTCTTTTGTAAATCCTACCTTTGCAAGGAAACTCGCTAGCAAGCCCAGTGAAATGGATGTACAATTATGTGTGACTACCCCCTTAGGGGTCTACTTACTATACCGACCTTGTCTTTAAGGACTGTGCTATTCAATTGGAAGGGAGAACTCTCCCTGTAGACCTAATACAGCTGGATATACAAGGTTGGGATGTTATTCTAGGGATGGACTGGTTAATGAGACATAAAGTTACTATTGACTGCGAGAGAAAGCTGGTTATCTTCATGGCCTCCAATGGAGAAAGAGTAACCTTTAAGGGAAGTGGCCACTAAGTAACCGTTCCAACGGTATCTGCTATGCAAGCACTCAAAATGTTGAAGAAAGGATGTCAGGGCTATTGGTGTGCAATTGAGGTCGCAGAACTAAGGAGCCGGACTTGAGTGAGATTCCGGTAGCGAGGGAATTTCCACAGGTGTTTCGAGAGGTACCGGGGCTACCACCCGACAGAGAAATCGAATTCACCATTGAACTAGTAGCTGGAACTGCTCCAATATCCAAGGCACCTTATCGAATGGCACCTGCGGAATTGGCAGAGTTGAAAACTCAGTTGCAAGAGTTACTAGATAAGGGGTTAATTCAGCCTAGTGTTTCACCCTGGGGAGCGCCAGTACTATTTGTGAAGAAGAAAGATGGGAGTTTGAGGTTATGTATTGACTATCGAGAACTAAATAAGGTAACGGTCAAGAATAAATATCCACTTCCTCGAATTGATGACCTGTTTGATCAACTGGCTGGTGCTTCGGTGTTCTCAAAGATTGATTTGAGATAGGGGTACCATCAATTGAAGATCAAGAAGGGGGACGTGCCTAAAACCGCTTTTCGCACTCGATATGGCCATTACGAGTTCTTGGTGTTACCGTTCGGACTAACGAACGCTCCTGCCTTCTTTATGGACTTGATGAACAGAGTCCTTAAGCCCTTCCTAGATAAATTTGTGGTGGTGTTCATCGATGATATCTTGGTATACTCCAAGACCAGGGAAGAGCATGCGAACCACTTGCGGATGGTGCTGAAAACCCCAGAGGAGCACGAGTTATATGCCAAACTTAAAAAGTGCGAGTTCTGGTTAGAAAGGGTGCAATTTCTGGGACACATAGTGACCAAAGATGGCATCTCGGTGGACCCGGCAAAGGTAGAGGCCATTGTAAACTGGCCAAAACCAACGAACGTCTCCGAAGTGCGAAGCTTCTTAGGTATAGCGGGTTACTATCGAAGGTTTGTAGAAGGATTTTCAAAACTAGCCTTACCTATTACCCAACTACTTCGGAAGACCACTAAATTTGAATGGATCCCGGAGTGTGAAGATAGTTTTCAGGAGCTAAAGAAACGTTTGGTATCTGCACCAATATTGGCAATACCCGAAGGCAATGAAGGATTTGTAATCTACAGTGATGCGTCCAAGAAGGGACTAGGTTGTGTATTAATGCAGAAAGACAGAGTTATTGCTTATGCCTCTCGCCAATTGAAGCCCTATGAAGAGAATTATCCAACACATGACCTAGAATTGGTCGCGGTGGTATTTGCCTTAAAAATCTGGAGACATTATCTCTATGGAGTAAGGTGTGAAGTATACACTGACCACAAGAGCTTGAAATACATCTTTTCTCAAAAAGAGTTAAACATGAGACAAAGAAGATGGCTAGAACTCCTTAAAGATTATGATATGGAGATCAAATATCATCCTGGAAAGGCAAACGTGGTGGCTGACGCACTAAGTAGAAAATCCATGGGGTCTGTAGCCTGTCTACTTACACAAGAAAAGAGACTCCTAAGGAAGCTCGACGTGCTACAAATAGAGGTAGTACTGCGAGGAAATCAAGGCTACTTGACAGCGCTTCAAGTCTCTTCGCCATTGATCGAAACGATCAAACAACAGCAAAAGGATGACCCTGAACTTATGAGGACAAAGAAAGGCATGGAAGAAGGAAAGAATAAGGAATTCTCCATCCGAAATGAGGTACTTTGGTATGGGAATAGACTGTGTGTACCGAACATAACAGCTCTCAAGGAGGAATTGTTAAAGGAGGCGCACAATTCCACACTTCTTGTACACCCTAGGAGTATGAAGATGTACCATGACTTGAAGACCCATTACTGGTGGAATGGCATGAAAAGGGATATCGCAGAGTACGTGGCTCGATGCCTTACGTGCCAACGGGTGAAACCCGAGCATCAGAAACCTGGAGGTTTACTGCAACCCTTGCCAATTCCTGAGTGGAAATGGGAACACATCACCATGGATTTCATGATTGGAATGCCAAAAACCATCAAACAGCATGACGGTGTGTGGGTTATAGTTGACAGATTGACTAAGGCTGCACACTTCTTACCCATCAAGGCCACTTTCACCTCTGAGCAACTAGCTAACCTATACATTAAGGAGATAGTTAGACTGCATGGTGTGCCACTCAGTATTGTCTCAGATCGCGATACCAAGTTTGCATCCCGCTTCTGGCATGGGTTTCAAAGAGCAATGGGTACAAAATTACGATTAAGTACGGCCTTCCATCCTCAGACGGACGGTCAAACCGAAAGAACTATTCAAACTCTGGAGGATATGTTGAGAGCCTGGGCCCTCGATTCTGCTGGAACTTGGGATCATAACCTGCCTCTGGTTGAATTTGCGTACAATAATAGTCACCATGCCAGTATAGGCATGGCTCCTTTCGAGGCATTATATGGTAGGCGTTGCAGAACTCCAATTTGTTGGAATGAAGTAGGGGAAAGGGTACCGTCCAAAGTTGACCTAATCGATCAAACGATCGAAACAATTAGGACAATCCGCAAGAGGTTACAAGCTGCACAAAGTAGACAAAAGAGCTACGCGGACAATAGGAGAAGGCCATTAGAATTCGAAGTTGGAGACCATGTGTTACTCAGAGTATCTCCACTTAAAGGAAGCATAAGGTTTGGACAAAAAGGAAAACTCAGCCCAGGATTCATCGGGCCATTCGAAATTTTGCAGAAAGTAGGATCGGTTGCATACCGATTGGCCTTACCGCCCTCATTGCAAGGCATCCACGATGTATTTCACGTATCCAATCTTCGGAAATATGTCTCGGATCCGGATCATGTCATTCTATATGAGCCCTTACAAGTCAAGGAAAGTCTTACTTACGTGGAAGAACCCGTTCGGATTTTGGAAAGGACAGAAAGGAAGCTCAGAAATAGGAGCATTCCCTATGTAAAGGTGTTATGGAAACATCATAAGGTGGCAGAAGCAACTTGGGAATTGGAAAGCGAAATACGTGAAAAATATCCCGCATTATTCTCATCAGGTGAGCAAATTTCGAGGACGAAATTCTTTTAAGGGGGGAAGAGTGTAAGGGCCACGCTTTCATTCTACTGCTGACTAACTGCTTCAGTTGCTAAATTTACCGGTTGCATTTGAGTTATAGCTCAGCTAAAATATTAAACCGACTATGTGAGTTTTAACGGATAATTTCATTAAAAAGAACGATTATTTGATTAATGTTATCCTCGATGTTACTTATTTATAAAATTATTGAAGCAACGCTAAATCGAGTTTTTAAAATCGTTTTTCGTTTTACTTAGTTGAATCCCAAAGTTTAAACTGAAATGTTAATTGCGGGTCATTTCGATTCAGATTTAGCCTAGTCTTTAGCAGGTACGGGATCGAGATTCAGTTGAATGATGTTATTGAGTCAAAAAAAAAAGAAAAAAAGGGGGAAAACCAATAAAAGAGGAAGGGGGCCGGGAACAGGGTCGGAGAAAACCCGACCCCTCCTCCCTTCTCTCTCTAGCAGCTCGCTCTCCCTCTCTCTCTCTCTGCCACGCTCTCTCTCTCTCCCTCGCTCTCGCCGGTCACCGGTCGCCGCCTGGTGACACCACCGGCCTTCACGTGTCGCCGGCGAGAGGAGGAACCGCCTGGTCCCCTCAACCACGCGTCCCAGCCACCCAATCCCCCAACGAATCTCGTCCACTTCGCACGGCCATTTACCCACGCGTCTCCTTCGCCAGAACCGGCCGCCCAGTTGCCGTTAACCGGCGGCCCACCTTCCTTTCAGCCTCCCCTATAAATTCGAACGAATTCAAGCCTCAATCAGTCACAAGTGACACCAAATCGTGGGCTAAGGCTTGGATTCCCTACTGTCGGGGCTTGGGTTCGAGTCTAGCAGCGTGGAATCTTGGTGGTTTACTGTTCAGAGCCGAAATTAAGCTAATTCGAGTGAGTATTCTTGCTCTCCTAAACTGATATTATGATTCAAGAATGTTTAGCCTGGAGGTTATTGCATGTCACTGTAGTTTAGGCTAATTCCATGGGATGTGTATTGAGGATAAATGCATGTTATGTTAGGTTGAATTTACACTCAAATTATGTGAATATGTATACTGACAGAGTACACCTTATAC